>CM076571.1:992170574-992303613 GCA_034641835.2 Pinus albicaulis
AACATACCTATCTCTTTACTAGCCTAAAATCAGTTCTTATTGTAAGTCATCTCGCATTCTATTGCTTATTTTCTCGAGATTGACGGAGAGAGCCCTCTCTTGTCCTCGTAGGGCTAGCTACGAGGCTGAGCGTGGTTTGATGTAGCCTTGAGTTTTACTTCATTTCAGCCTGAGGTAGATTTGAGTGCTAACAGAACCTTCGAATTTTCTCTTAAATATGATGTGATGGATAGTGGATGATATCCATAAAGTGCCATAAATGGGGTCATTTTTGATGTAGTATGGAAGGAAGTGTTATACCACCATTCAACGAGAGGTAACCACTTGAACCATTGTGTTTGTTTATCATATACAAAAAAACGAAGATATCCTTCCAAACATTTATTTACTATCTCAGTTTGACCATCAGATTGAGGATGATAATATGAGCTATGAGCTAATTGAGTACCCAAACAAGAAAATAACTCTGTCCAAAAATTTCCAGTAAAAATGGGATCTCTGTCGCTCACAATAACCCTTGGGCTTCCATGTAGCTTTTGAATTCTTTCCATAAATGTAGTAGCAACTATACTTGCTTTAAATGGATGAGATAATGCACAAAAGTGTGCATACTTGGTAAGTCTATCAACTACCACCATGATGACATTCTTTCCTTCGGACTTAGGTAAACCTGTGATAAAATCCATTGAAATCTCCTCCCAACGTTGACTTGGAATGCATAAAGGCTGTAGAAGTCCCGGGTTCTTAATTGTCTCAACTTTATTCTGCTGGAAAACCAAACATTCCATCACAAACTTTTGAATATTAGATTTAAGGCTATCCCAAAAAAATTCTTTCTTCACCCTGTGGTAAGTTTTTAAAAATCCCAAGTGTCCTCCTAAAGGAGAAGTGTGCAATTCCAGAAGAATCTTTTGTTTTAGTTGGGAATTCTTACAAAGATATAAGCAATATTTGTACCATAAGGAATCATTTTTCCAACTAAATGTATCAGATGTACTAGGAGCTTGCTGCAACTTTTGAATGAGTGTCCATAAATCTTTTTCCTTCTTCCATTCATCTCTTGCTTCGGTTATCCAATCTGGTTGGATAATAGAAATGGCACAAAGCAATGCTTCCACCTCTTCATTCTTTCTTGAGAGTGCATCTGCAACAACATTAAGCTTTCCTTTTTTGTAGATTATTTAAAAGTCATAACCCAACATCTTTGTGACCCATTTTTGCTGCTCTTCTGAAGATAGTCTTTTTTCCAAAAAGTGTTTAAGACTATCATGATCAGTTTTTACCTTGAAGTGTCTTCCCATTAGGTAAGTTCGCCATTTCTTTAGTGCATGCAGGATTGCTAACATTTCCTTCTCATAAATAGGTTTCTTTAAATATTTTCCTTTGATTGGACGACTTTCAAAAGCAATGGTCTTCCTTCCTGCATTAAAACAACACCAATTTCATTTCCTAAGGCATCACATTCCACAATAAAGGTTTTTGTGAAGTCTGGCGTAGCTAAGACTGGTGCTAGGCACATTGCCTCTTTAAGATGTTCAAAGGCCTTAGTTGCTTCAGGAGTCCATGAAAATGCATCTTTTTTCAATAATGTTGTTAGAGGTGCTGCTATTCTCCCATAATTCTTAACAAACTTGCGATAATACCCTGTTAACCCGAGAAATCCTCGCAACTTCTTTATGGTTGTGGGGACTTTCCATTCCTTAATGGCTTTAATTTGTTAGGGTCTACTTTAACACCCTCGTGAGATACAATATGACCCAGATATTCCACCTCTTGTACTCCAAAGAAACATTTGGATTTTTTTGCATATAATTGTTTCTCCAGCAATAGTTTGAGCATCCTGTCAACATGTTCAACATGATCCTTCCAAGACCTACTGTAGATTAGTATATCATCAAAAAATACTAGCACAAATTTTCTAAGGAAGGGTTTGAAAATGGAATTCATCAACCCTTGAAATGTAGAAGGTGCATTGGTAAGGCCAAAAGGCATGACCAAAAATTCATAATGACCATCATGAGTTCGAAATGCTGTTTTTGGAATATTTTCAGTCTTCATTCTAATTTGATGATATCCTGAACGAAGATCCAACTTCGTAAAATAAATTGCTCCATGTAATTCATCCAATAATTCATCAATCACAGGAATGGGAAATTTATCTTTAATGGTGAGCTTATTGAGCTCCCTATAATCCGGACACATTCGCCATGATCCGTCCTTCTTGTGTACCAATACTACAGGAGCAGAGAAAGAACTTTGACTAGGTTGAATTATACCCGCCTCTAACATTTCTGCAATCATGCGTTCAATTTCACTCTTTTGGAAGTAAGGATATCTATAAGGCCGGATGTTTGGAGGAACACTTCTTGGAATCAAATGAATAGCATGATCATGATCACGAATAGGTGGGAGTCCTTTGGGAGTTTCAAACACCTTGGAATGATTGTCCAAGACTTGTTGGAGATCTGCGGGAATAGATGATTTTGATGTTGGAACTTCTAGTGAGCATAATTGTGCAATTACGCCTCGTTGTTCTTTCTTTAGAAGCTTTGTCATGACATTAGAGCTTATTATCCTTCCTGGCTTCCCTTCAATACCCCGTAATTCGACTTCCTTTCCTTCTGAAAAAAATTTCAAGAAAAATTCTTGAAAATTAAAAGCTACCGTCCCCAAAGATTGTAACCATTGTACTCCTAGTACAACATCAACACCTCCCATAGGAATGGAAAGCATTGGACTAGTCAATACATATTCCCCCTTGGTTAGCTTGATATTATGGCATTTTCCAGAGCAATTTATAGTTCCTCCATTTGCAACCATCACTTGACATTCTGGTGCTGGGTATAGGAAACAATTTAATTCCTTGGCTACCTTACAATGAATAAAATTATGGGTGCTACCTGAATCAATCAACACTATTACCTTTTCTTCTTGATCTGTCCTGCTATCTTGAGAGTTTGAGGAGTGGTAATTCCTGCCAGTGCATTACATGATATGGTCGGATTCATTTCTTCCTCTTCTATGGTTGGTTCCTGGTGTATATCCTCTTCTTTTTCATTTTCTTCTTCTTCTTCACAATCTATGTAAAATAATTTCTTTTCAGCACACTTATGACCTTTAGCGTATTTGCTATCACAACTGTAGCAAAGCCCTTTTGCTCTTTTTTCTTCCAATTGTTGTGGTGTCAACCTTGTAGGTTGTGGAAATCTAGGCGTAGCAACACTTCCTTATTTATAGAATTGAGTGGTAGGCTTCCTTGTCGCCATAATTTTACATTCAACTTTTCTTGCCAACTTGAATGCCTTCTCCAATGAATCAGGTTCCAAAACGCGAACTTCATGTTGGATGTTATCCTTTAAAGTGCCTATGAAGAGATCAATCCTGTGTTCCTCTGGAATATCAGTTACCCTTATATTCAATTTTTGGAAGTCCTCAATGTGCTGCCCCACTAAACCCTTTTGTTTGAGATTTATCAATTGGCTAAGGAAGGTGTTTCTCTTTGTATCCTCATAATGTGCTATCATTTCCTCCGTAAAAATTGACCAAGTGACAATTTTTTTACGGGAGCAAAGCCATCGATACCATGCAAATGTATTTTGTTCTAAATGTAAAGTTGCAATGCGTACCTTTTGTGTGTTTTGCACGTTATGGAGATCAAAATATTGCTCCATCTGTAGTATCCATGTTACAAGATCCTTTCCATCAAACTTCCTCATATCCATGTTTGGAATATGGTGGTTCTTCCCGCCAACATTAGAGTTTATGAAATCATGATTAAAATTTATTTTGTTCTCATCATGAGGTTCTTCTACTATCTTTTCACCATTAGGAAACCTTTCTTGTATCAACTTTGTCAAACCTTCCATGTCTGCTTTTAGAAAATTCTTCATGTTTTCCATTTTCTTATCAATCTTAGCTTCCATGTCATCCATCTTAGATTCTATGCCAGCCTCCATGCCATCCATCTTAGCTTCCACACCATCCATCTTATCTTGCACGCCATCCATATTAGTTCCACGCCAATCATCTTAGCTTGCACGCCATCCATATTAGTTTGCATGACATCCATCTTAGCTTCCACGCCTTTCTTCAAAACTTCCATTTCATTTTTTGTTGCTCTTTGCGAGAGTGAAATTTGTTGCACTTGCTCTTGTAATTTTGATAGATCATGTTGCAATTCTTCGTCTTCATGAGTCATAGTAGAGATTTCCAAAGGCTTAATGGGTGTTGAATTATTTTTAGGGGCCATTTTATAATCCAGTACTAATATCTATTCTACAATATGCCCTTGCAATCAATTCAACTTGATTCAAGACTTATGCAATTCGGAAAAAAAATACACACCTTTTACTTGCTTTTGAGGAGATCGATATTGAAATTGTATTATCTCTGCGATTGCGGCTCTTAAATATATGAAATTCAGCACTGAATTAGCCCTCTAAATTCTCTTTTGAATGCCACAGGTCTGACTTGATTTGGATTCTCCAAGACAAATTTATGTCCAATCTCCCACAATGACCTAATTATGGACTGGTTCAGTATAGCGAACTTGTACGACTTGCCACGTGTCACTTTTTTGTCCTTCACCTCTGAAATTGATAGCTAAGAAAATGCAGTTCATGTACTTGTGACAAATTTTTATGGAACTCCAATCCAATGCTCAGAGAGAGAGTTATTGAAATTTTCCCACGATCACCTTTTTGAGATGAAATTCAGGAGCCTGAAAAAGCACTACCTTCCACAGATCATATCTCCAAAAATATTGTGAACTAAGCTCTAAATTGTTTTGATGAGTTTCCTTAGGATTTCAGCTTTGCACCATCAAAATTTCTGATTTTGAAGCTCAGTAGAAAAAAATTTATAGCGCAAATGCCACGATGACCTGTTTAGGAGCCTGAACAAATACCTAACTTCCACAGATCATATCTCCGAAAATATTTCGAACCAAGCTCTGAAATTTTTAGAAAATCTTCCTCAGCTTCTGAACCTTCGTAGAAAAAAGGTTATAGCGAAAATTCCACCATGACCTGTTTGGAGCAGTGAAACCCTAGAATCCAAAGCTCTAATACCAAATGTTGTGTAACCAGCTCCAAAAAGAGAAAAAATGAGATATCAATGCCTTAGAAATGAGCCACTTCGAGGGGGCAACCTCCAATACATTACATAAATGAAAAATTCTTGGATGATACAATTCACAAAACCTCCTTTCTATATATAGGAGTCCATGGGGCCATAATGCAATCCTAGTGGGCCACAATGTAATCCTAGCCGACCTAACAATAATAATTTAAGGGCACAATAATAACAAAATGGGGGTTACAAGGGTACAATAATAATAATAAGGGGTTTACACTAACAATAATAAGGGACTATACTAGTGATATAGGGACCTAACATTTTCTTCCATTATGACATTTAGAATTCATCCTTAGTTAGATGCTTTACATGCAATTATTCTAACATTATTCTGCTCACCCCTCTATAGTGAAATTTGATTAAAAAAACCAAAATGATTACCTACCTTGACCCTATCTAAATATTCCTCATTTCGTCATCCACTCATTGGAAAAATCAATCAACTTTAACATGAATCCATGCCCAATGGATTTTCCCTCTTCCCTGCCATAAAAATATTAAATATTATTCCCCTTGATCTTAATGTCTAGCCTAAAAACATAAGATAATCAGTCACCTAGGTGACTGAAAATTCAAGATAAAGAGGGCCCTCTCTGAAGCTAGAAGGGCTAGATTCTAGCTTTAAAGTGGTTTTTGGTTACCTTTGGGTCCCTCTCCTCAGCCTAGAGGAATTATGAAGTATTAACACAACCCTCTCATGATTTCCTTCCTCAATTGTTTATCAAACTTATAATTTATTACTCCACACTCCACATATAGCCATAAATCCAAATCAATATCTTTCAAGTAGATTCTCATCCTTACATTCCATGTTGTATAATTTAAGTCATTCAAAAAGGGAACTCCATATGAGGTAATCTAGTCATGTTTATCCATGATTTGCGATCTTCCTTCTAGTTTTTAAACTGATCATGAATGGCACCTACTATGATACCAATTGTTAGAACCAATGGAAGCTAGGACACTATTGAGAGGTGGGGAGAATCAATAGTGTGGCCAAATTATACAATTATTCACAAATTATGCTTTTAAATCACTTTAATAATTATTCATGGATCAACAAGACTACTTAATAATGTAAACATTACGTCATAAAAATATGAGAATCATACACAAGACACCAATATTTAATTTATTGCAAGCTTCAATTTGACTACATCAATGCCCCAAAAGCTATTGATTGTAGGTTTTTCAATTTCTACTAAAAGGAACTTCTATCCCTTCTCGTTTATTAGTCTTCACTAAAATGGACCACTACCTCTTCTCATTTATCATTATCTTCTGATAGGGACACTTGCCCCTACTTTTTAATCAGTCTTTATTGAAAGGGACACTTTCCCATGTTCATTTATCAGTCTCTTTTGAAAGGGAATCTTGCCCCTGGAAATTTATCAATGCCCACTGGAAGGATATACTACCCTTGATTTGCAAGCTACCACTTTCCAACCTTGTTGATCCATTTATCATGCATTTTCAATCTAGAACCAATAGACCACTTATGTCACAAAAAATAAATCTTTCTCACTACAACTACTTGCCAAAGCCACCTTACAAACACCTTCAACAATTTATGATTACTTATCAAATAAACCATCAATATCACCTTCAATAATTTCACATTACTGTACAAATCACCAAACTATTCGCACCAACAACATCAACACCAATCACCAATGAAATTCTTTACATCTCTACAACACCTTTCAGATACCAAGATTGGTCTTTGATATACCCTTGACACAATCCACCATTATGCATCATGTTGCAGCGACAACCTCTAACCCTCACATTCTACTCTCTTGTAACCTTTAAATTTTACTTTTCAAATTATACTTATAAATATTTCTAGACCGATATTTTTCGCTTCAATATTTGGTTAACTTTTTCTTTGGTCTTTTGCATGGTTTTTTTTCCTTTATCCCATTCAATTTAGTTTTCTAATTCTTCTCTTCAAATATTCGATCTATGATCTCTATTTTAAATTAAAACTCTGATATTTTATGCTTAATTTCTCTATTTAATTTTTTTAACAAAATTTTACTTGGTTTTTCTATTTATGGTGAATCTATAGATTTTCCATACTATCAAATATGTCTCTTAACTTGTCCATGCTGCTATTGAAACTCCTAGTCATTCGCGCCTTCCTTTTTAGTGCCCAATTAAGCTATAGAATCATTCATCCATTATCCCTAAGGCCTTGCTAATAAGAACACACTAAAAATATAGCTTCCAAGTCATTCATACATGCCTAAGCACTTTTCTATAGGCCAAAAGGCCTTCATGACCATTTTTAATTTAACATAGAAAATAATGCCAAATCCCTCAATTTTGGCCTCAATATCCTTATGCTTCAGGCGCTCATGTTCTTATCTCTTTTCTTCCTTATAACCAAAGTTTGTGACCTATACCCAAGCCTTGAGGCGCTTATCTGGTTTAAGATCCCATGTGACTTATGTTATTGTATAACCTCTGCACCCTTGGTTCTCTAATTGCTTCATGGAACCCTATGCAGATGCTTAGCATGTATCTCTACCTATCCCGACACTTTTGTTTTTGTGCCCATTATTAAAACTTAGGGCTCCATACTTCTTGAATGATTTGTTAGGTCCCTGTAATTTTTCAGATTGGCAAGACCAAATTGAACAAGGGTAACATCAAACCAATCTTTGGAGCCCTAGGACCTAGCCAGCCTAGACTCAGAGAGGGCTCTCTCTATATTTGTATAAAATATGTAAACTTGATTGATTTTAGGGTTTTGATTTTAGGCTAGTTAAAATGATAGGGTTTGTTTGTTTGTTTTGTTTGGTTGGGTTGCTTGTCAAGCATAACAGATAGAGTGAGAGAGATTCAGACCATTGGGCTATGGAGTCTGCAAAAGGTCTTGAAAAGTACAACAATAGATCAAGGGTGTTTCAGAGGGAAAGTTAACAAAGCCAAATGGATCTTCAAAGCTTATGTGAGTGAAGTGAACATTAAATTGTGAAATTAGTAGGTTTAAAGGGAAGTTAAGAATCCTTTAACAAATACTTTAACAAGAAGGGCATTTAAGGTCACTATGCATAAACAAATAACCAAATACAGGGCATACCATAAACTTATTTGATCAATTTTCACCAAGTAAACCCTAAGACAACAATCCAACAAACCCTAGAGAGAAATAAACCTATAAATTCTCTAGTGATTTCACCTTCAGGCAGAGAAAAACATTTAAGATAACATATAGTAATGATCAAAGAGCAGGGAACTCCTAAATTCCTTAATCAAACTAAAAATAACTTCAAAGCAACCATTTAAGATGGAAAAAAGGGTAGGGAAAACCTAAACCTCTTCAGCCAAACCGTAATTGGCAATACTTCAAAGAAAAGACCTCAAAAACAATGTTTTAAGTTATTCCAAAGGACAGGGCTAACCATAAAATTATTTGGCATTGGATCCGTTAAATAATTTTTAAGGTAAACAACCTGACTGGAATTAGAGAGCAATTAAGAATTCTCTAATATGACCTAGCAGAGGAAAACATTTGAGCAATAGAATCAGATAGACCTAAGGTGCCTCTAACAACATATCTTTGCCTAAAATTTATGTTCTAATGAAAGAGAAAGATGAAAAAATATGAAAACATAAGAAGAAAAGTACTAAATTAGAAAGACATCACCATTAACCATGTTCATGAATCTTGCAAATGTGCTTGCTCCGTTGCCATTCAAATCAAAACATTCACAAAACTCCAAAGCCAATTTCTCCTCAACTCCAAGTCTATGATATTTAGTTCAACAATCAACCAACATGAACAATTAGGCCTCCATGCAGTATTTAATTACACCCTATCTAAGGTTTAAAAATATCATTAATGACACATAAATTCCATTTTGTCCTATGAGACCATGCAAGGCCCAAGGCACAAATATCCCAACTTAATAAATGCAAAAATAACTCCTAACAATAACTCCTCAACTAATTTTGGTAATATTTTCCTATTAAGCCTTCAAAATGTCTTTTTCATTAACTCCAAGTGTCTTTTGCTGACTTTCAAGCAAGGGCGCAGTACCAAGGTTCAAGGGCACAACGCTAGAACTAGAAAAATAACGCTTCTTGCAGCTGATATTTGGAGGCCTTCCGGGTGTCCAAATGAGCTCCATGATAGCTCATTGGAAATCCTGTCCTATCTAGTTTCCAAAAATTCCTCTATTTTCCTGGTTGGAGTCCATTTACGAGCTCAAAAAACAATTTTTCTAATACTGGTGAGGGCACAACGCTAGTGCTGAAAATAGGGCAGAAAGGTGATTGTTTGCTTGTTTTTGACACTCTTGGAGGACTATTTTTTCTCCAAATGAGCTAAATATTTCTGTGACTTATTTCCTTGGCATGATGAACATGAAAATGTAAGCCATTCCTCCATTGGGTGCCCCAAAAAAGAGCGTAGCACTAGTGGCACTGCGTGCTTGGCCCTTCAAAACAGTGAAAAATTTCAAAAACTCAAAAAGATGCCAAAATTGGGATTTGTCTTATTGATCATGTTTGGGATGCTTGTATGGATGCATCAGAAATGATGTCGATATTTTCTTGTCCTTTACCTCTTTTAAGGCTTGAATCTTTGTAGGGGCTTGTTTGAGCTTGGCCCTTGCAATCTTGTTTCTTAAGGCATAATGCCTTGCCATATTATTTTGCATGTCAAGGTATCTCTTGGTATTCTACAACTGATCCTCTAAGTGCACATTTTCCCTCTCTATCAAATATTCCCTATCATAGTCTATTTCCATGGCAAGCAACTCACTTGGAGTGAGCTTCTCTGCCAATGTTGTCTCTTGCTCTCTTTCCTTGGCTAGAGCCTTCTTCAATCCAATTTTCCTTGGCCTCCTCCTAGGAAGTTGTTCTTCCTCTTCTTCAATGTCCTCATGAGTGTCCAAGACCTCATCTAGCTTTGCCTTGTATTTTCTAGCCTCTTTCCAAGATCTGATAGCTCTGACCTCATAGATGGCTTTTTCTACCTCCAAGTGTTGGTTTTCCACCTCAAAGAAGTTGATCACATTCTTGGTCCTACCAAGATTGGCTTGTAAATCCACAATCTAGGCATCTTTTCTCTTGAGCAACATGTTTGTGATCCTTTTCTTATTTTCATCATCACTTTCAAGGTAAATTAGCTGAAATTATTGTTCAGTCTCATGTTTTTATTCCTCTTCTTCATCAATGACCTTTTCCTTACCTTTTTCAAGTTTCTTGGTTGATGTAGAAGGCATGGCCCCTTTCCTCTTAAGGGTAGCAAACACATACCTATTTACCCATTGGTAGGTCAAAGGAAAAGGTTCTATGTCAACCATCTCAGTACCATCTGTCTCACTGCCATCATGACTGCCATCATTACTTCCATCTGTTTCAATTATCTCTACCTCACTGACATCTTCCTCACTGCCATCTTCCTCACTACCACTTGCCTCACTGCCTTCTTCATTGTTTGATGCACTATTACCATGAGATGATGGTGAGGGATTGTGAGAAGGTGATGAAGGAGGGTCATTATGAGGTGAGGGAATGTGAGTGAGTGGAGATGGATAATCAGCAGGAGGTGATGGAGGAGTAGGAATGGGAGGATGACCGGGTGAAGGTGTATTTTGCTGATGATGGGCTTGTGGAGAAGTAAACACCTCATTGGAAATGAAGGTCTCCCATGGAATGCATTTTTGTTGTAGTTGGTGCATAACAACCATTTTAATAAGTGATTGATGGAAGAGGCTTTGAATATTCTGAGGGTGGTCTCTCTTTTGAACAATATAGGACATTTTTTCAATGCTTCTGTAGAGGTAATAGGGTATGTGCAACATCCTCACTCTAGTAAAGTGCATAAGAAACCTCATGTGATAGGAGTAAAGGTGGGAGAATCTTCCTTCACATGTGAAATACTTCATGGTAATTCTCATCATAGGTGCATATCTATCAAGAAAATGTGAGAAAGGAAAGATGGATTTGTTGTGGTATTTATATATAGGCTTTAGATAGGGTTCAAAGTAACTCATGTCTAGGTTTTATTGCTTGAACCATTTCTCACCCACACTTGGTGTTATCACAAAATCAGACCTGATAGGTTGCCAATCAAATCAATCTCATGTAACTGTTTCAAACCATTATTTTTATTGAAGCTTAGCATCCTCAACCTGAGAGGGCTCTCACAAGGGTTAATGATTTTTGATAGAAATATAGATGGCTAACTCTATGTGGGATAATAGGTACATAAAATTGGATATTGGTTGTAAATAACATTAGCAAGTTCACATTGGGCTTATGGAGTCATAATAGCTTCAGTAAAACCAAACAATCTACTTAGCATGGAAGTCAAGGCATATCAGAGTTCTAGTCCAGAGATACACATGTGAAACTATAAAACACGCAGTCAGTTTGTCTATGAAGGAAGTCAGAGCATCAATGATGAATTTTGAGTAAAATAAGAAAACACCACTGCAATAGGATAGTAAAAATATGCCATTAGAACATGAACACACTAGAACTCTTTATGAATCTTGAGTTGGCTAAGTAAAAAACTCTGTATTAAACTGCAAACTAGTCACTTACAATAAACACGGTCTTTTTGCTAGAAAAGTCCAACCTTTAGTATTTCAACTTCTTCATCATTTATAGATCATTTACAACATAGGATAACCTTATCCTGAGCTAAATACATCGAATTCCTACTTTTTTACACCTTGCCTAACCATATGACATGGTATTTATTAAAAAATGACAGCTTCAAACCTAATGAATAGTCCTATTAAAAATAGGAATCAAACTCCTTAACTCTACTCATAACAACCTTATCTAAACTAGATTACATCATTTTTCAACTGTATTCCCATAAGGTTGAATCCAGATGATAAGCTCCAAAAATTTATGACCTCAATGCTGATTTCCAATAAACTAGGAAACTGTCCCCTGTTTTCTAGGCATAGGATTATTTGTTCTCTTGAGACACTTTGACTATCATGAAACCATTAATTTGAGCTTATTTGATGTTAGGAACTGAAGTAACACCTGCAAAAAACCTCACCAAGTCCCAGTTGTCTAAAACCACCATTAAACTCTTCAAAATAATAGAAGTAGACCTGCACTGTAGAAATTATATAACTTATGTGTTATATGTCCAAGATTCTCCTGATCTCACACTATTTTAAATTCATGCAAAATACATAGTCTATTCCACCATTGTTCATCTGCGGAAATTAAATCAAGATTGCAATGCACACATGAAACAATAAAAATTCACACACATTAACATAGTTGTTTAACGGGAAATCCTGAAGCTGAAAACCCCAACTATATGTATATAATATATGTCATAGAGATCATGTAAAAATCCTCATACAAAGCTGATCATATCAAGCTTTCAGTACAATACAATCGCTACACACTAATCAGGCTCGATCTTGCAAATCCATGCACCGATATTTTCCACCTACTAGCCTACCTCTACTATGCAATCCCTGCTGAAGAATGGCTTTGAATGAAATAGAATTGCTCCAGCCTTGCTCACACAATCCTCATTGGCATCTCCAATGAGTGTTGGATGCAATCAATACATCACTATAGTCACAACTGATAGTCACACTTGCTCTTTCACCTATCTCTCCACTAGTCTCCACTGAAACTGCCATGCACTGTAGTTAAATAATGTATTCTTGAGTTGATTAATGAGTTATTAGTTGTGAATTAATTAACTAATTAATTCACTCCACTCTCACTAGTGTATCAATCAGTTAGACTAGATACAACTAGCTCAACTGAGTCTAACTAAGTTAAACTAAATACAACTCCACCAACTACTTCTTCAACTCCACCAAACTCTATCACATGAGTTATAACTGAATTCATCCATGCAATAGCTCCAGTAAACCCTCAGGAATAACATAATTCCTTATGTTAGCTGCTGTGCCACATCTGTGCACTTAACTGAAGTGCTCCAAGAGAATAAGATAATGTTTAGAGTCCAAATATTATTAAGAGCTAATAATATTCGACATATCTATTTTTAGACTGGCAGTCTAAAAATAGACTCCGCCTAATATGTCTAAAAATAGAAGTCCATCTATTTTCTAACAAACCAGACCAACCATCACAAATAGCATCCTGTGACTCATAGAATATGATCGACATGTCTAAAAATATACATAGTCTAAAAATAGACTTTGCACCAAAAATAACCCGCGGGCCCACTTAGTGAAGGTGACTCTTTTCACTAAGCTCATCATCTTGTTGAATCTCAACACTCCCTCTCAACAAGATAGGGATTATCTGCTACCCTAATCATGTCTCTATGGTATTTGAATTTTCTCTTGGTGAGCGCCTTCGTAAGAATATCTGCATCCTGATCCTCCGTAGGAATGTAAGAAAGAAACATGATCTTCCAGTGCACACAATCTCTGATATGATGGTACTGGATGTCAATATGTTTAGATATATCATGAAATATTGGATTAACTGAGAGTTTAATGTAACTCTGATTATCACAATATATCACAATAGGATCTAAGTGAGAATCAAACAACTCGACCAGGATCTTCCTCATCCATATAGCCTCGCATGCAGCCAAACTTGCTTCCATGTACTTGGCCTCCACTGAACTGAGTGCCACGGATCTTTGTTTCCTTTTGTACCAAGAAACTACTATAGAACTGATACTAAAAATCCCTCTAGATGTGCTCTTTCTATCCGTTGGGCTTCCTGCCCAATCTACATCCGTGAAGCCATGCAACTTCACCTCAGCCGACTGTATGTACCACAATTCATACCCAGATGTGCTCCTGAGATACCTCAGGACATGCTTTCCTGCCTTCCAAAAGAGCTGGTAGGCTTCACCATCGCTTGTGAAAGCTGGTTCACAACATAGCATATGTCCGGTCGTGTACTGACTAAATACATGAGCGAACCAACCAACTGTCGATAAAGAGTGGCATCCACTACCTCTGCCGATGTAGCATCCTCCTTCCTCCAACCACTAGGAAGAGGAGTGTCGATAGGCTTGCAGCCTTGCATGTGAAACTTTTCCAGTATCTCCCAGGTGTACTTGCCTTGAGACACAAATAGTTCACCTTTCCGCTGCCAAATTTCCAATCCCAAAAAATAATGAAGGAGGCCCAAGTCCTTCATCTCGAACTCCTTTTCAAGATCTGCCTTGCATGAGTGTATCAACAATTCATCACCCGTTAGTATTAAATCATCTACATAAAGAACAATGATCAAAATCTTACCCTCCACCACAATCTGGTATAGGTTTGGATCCGCCTCACTCTTGGCGAAACCAAGTCCGGTGAAATAACTGTCTATCCGTGTGTACCAAGCATGAGGTGCTTGTTTCAGCCCATACGGTGCTCTTTGAGCTTTGCACACATGCAACTCATGCTAAATATTTCAATCCTTCGGAGCTATAATTTACACCTCCTCCTCAATGATTCCATTTAGGAACATAGTATTCACATCCATTTGATGAATGTGCCAACCCATACGTTTGAGAGAGTAAGGATGGTCCGTATGGAAGAATACCTTGTGACGGGTGCAAGGTTTCTTCATAGTCGTCCCCTCGATCTGTGAAGAAGCCTCAAGAAAAAAATCTTGCCTTGTACTTCTCGATGAACCCGTCAGCAGCTTGCTTCACTTTGTAGATCCATCTCAAACCTACCATTGATTTCCCTTCCAACCTTGCGACATCTCCCATGCACTGTTTCTGACAATCGAATCATACTCTTCCACCATGGCATCTACCCATGCTTGGTCCTCCACAGCTTCCTTGAAAGAGGATGGCTCCATCACGATACACTTGCTCATCGGAGCCATGTATCCAGTAAATCAGTCAGGTGACTGTCTCTATCTGCGCTGTGATGTAGGTGCTCCTACATTCTACGTTGCATGAAGATTCAGTCGCTCAGCTTCTGTAGTGCACTTCTGCCCTCTGATGTTTGGCGCTTCATGAGTGATTTCTTCCACTCCATGATGAACCTCCTCTTGTGGCTGATCCACATCGTGAGGCTCATCCTTAGGAAAAGTAGCTCCTCTTTTTCATGCAAGTGTAGCTCCCTCTCCAACGACAACTTCATGGCTTTCTCCTCATGAAATTTGATATCCCATCACACAACAGTCATTCGGCTGTCTGGAAAACACACACGATAATTGTGGGGTTTTTTTTTGTATCCCACAAATATCCCAACCTTTGCGGCCGGCTCCAACTTCTTCCTGGCATTCTCTGTCACATGAATGTAAACAAGTGAGCCAAAAATCTTCAAATGAGAAATATCGGGCTTCTTACCAGAAAATGCCTCTTCGAGTGTACTCATGCTAAGTACTCTATGAGGACAACGGTTTTGCACATAAACTGCAATGTTTCATGCCTCATCCCACAAGTGTATGGGAAGGCCTTGATCATGCAACATCGCCCGTGCAGCACCCACGATCATTCTATTCTTCCTCTCCGCGACCCCATTCTGCTGTGGGTTATGAGGCGCTATGAGTTATCTTCAAATTCCTTCTTTGCTACAGAAGTATTTCAATTTGCCAGAGATGTATTCACCACTATTATCGCTCCGAAGAGCTTTCACTTGCTTCCCTGACTCTTTCTCAACCAGCGCCTTGAACTCACAAAACTTTGAGTATGTCTCGCTCTTCTTCTGCATGAAGAAGACCCAAAAATTACGAGAAACATCATCAAAAAATATCACATAATACATGTGCTTTGCTGTTGAAGCAACCGAGAAAGGTCCAAACACATCTGTGTGAATTCTCTCAAGGATCGTCGAAGCATTACTATCCTTCTCATGAAAAGTGGTCTTTGCAATTTTAAAGTGCATCCATACCTTGATCTAACTATGCAAGTGTATGCACAGGCCAGGAAGGTAGAAATCTACTGCAAAATTTTCAAAGCGCCATGGTGAAGATGGCCCAATATCCTGTGCCACAATTCGCCCTCATCCCGGCTCACCACTCTTATGCTTTTCCTGCCATTGCTGCGCAACCATCTACCTGCAATTGATAAAGATTCTTAACTTGAATCCCTATCCTCCTGGTTTGACCAGTTGTTTGACTGCGCAGGAAGGCTTTTCCCTCACTAAAAACAACATCATAACCCTTGTCTTCCAACATCGCCACAAAGATTAGATTCTTCTTCAATCCTGGAACATGCATGAAATCCTTCAATATGAAAGGTTTACCAGACTCCCTCTCAAAGGAAATGGTCTCGATACCAGTCGCACTGTATCTACCATCATCGCCCATCTCGATGTGCACTCCAAGATCCTTGTCCTCCAGATCACTAAACAAATATTTGTCTCTGGTCATATGGAAAGACGCACCACTGTCAAGAAACCACACCGATCCCATCACACTTGAAACCAAGCATGCGATCAAAGAAAATTCCAGCTCAAAATGCGAGGCTAAGGCCTCTCCTGCTGCAGATCTGAAGCCTGTACATTCTTCTTCTTTGTGGACAATTATTTGAAATGGAAGTCTTGATGACAGTCGAAAGCACTTCACCTTGAAAAAATCCTACTTCTTGCTTTAGCATTAGATTGAAGGATTTTCTTTGTCACCTGTGCTTTGGTAGCCACAGAAAATTTTTCTTCATCTTCATTCTTTGATGAAGATCCATCCCTAGTACCCGCACTTATCTCCTCTTTAGATGCGCATGTAGTGGACGATGGACTGTTTTTTTCTCATGTCCATTGTGGAATCTATAACTGTGAAAGAAATTTTTGGAGGCCCAAGGAGAGCCAAGCTCACCAAGTATTCTTCATCAACACTGAATCCTACACTCCCAAGCTCATCCTTCCAATGGAAAAACTTTGTCAAGTATACCGGAATAGTATCATTCTTCTCCATTTTTATTTTTCTGAGCTTGTCTTTAAGCGCCAACTTCCTCTGGTCACTTCTACTTTGGAACAAGTCTATCAAAGCCTTCCACATTAAGAATGGAGTGGCTTTATCATGAAGGCTAGAAAAAATGTGGTCCTTCACACTTCCAACATAATCCTTTGACACTTTGCTACCGTCTTTTGCAATGCATCAAGCGCGGCAGCATTGCTAGATCCTCGCTTAGGAACATCGCTATCGATGAACTCCTTCAGCCCATTATCATCCAACACTACCTCCATCCTATCCTTCTATGAAATACAATTCAAGCTCACATCAAGGGTATAATCCAATCACAATCTGTTGAAAGGCATTTCAATGAATGCTCAACTTCGACACCAAGAAAACACTGCAGCAAATTCGAATTCCACCAGCACAAAACTCAACCGCTTCAATAATTGCAATCTTCTCCAATGATCAACTGCTCTGATACCATGTAGAAATTATATAACTTATGTGTTATATGTCAAATATTCTCCTGATCTCACACTATTTTAACTTCATGCAAAATACAAAATCTATTCCACCATTGGTCATCTGCAGAAATTAAATCAAGATTGCAATGCACACATGAAACAATAAAAATTCACACACATTAACACAATTGTTTAACGGGAAAGCCTGAAGCTGAAAACCCAAACTATATGTATATAATATATGTCATAGGGATCATGTAATAATCCTCATACAAATCTGATCATATCAATCTCTTAGTACAATACAATCACTACACACTAATCAGGCCCGATCTTGCAAATCCATGCACCAATCTTTGCCACCTGCTAACCTGCCTCTGCTGCGCAATCCCTGCTGAATAATGGCTCTGAATGAACTCGAATTTCTCTAGCCTTTCTCATGCAATCCTCATTGGCATCTCCACTGAGTGTTGGATGCAATCAATGCATCACTATAGTCACAACTGATAGTCACACTTGCTCTTTCACCTATCTCTCCACTGGTCTCCACTGAAACGACCATGCACTATAGTTAACTGATGTATTCTTCAGTTGATTAATGATTTATTATTTGTGAATTAATTAACTAATTAATTCACTCCACTCTCACTAGTGTATCAATCAGTTAGACTAGATACAACTAGCTCAACTGAGTCTAACTGAGTTAAACTAAATACAACTCCACCAACTACTTCTCCAACTCCACCAAACTCTGTCACATGAGTTCTAACGAAATTACTCCATGAAATAGCTCCACTAAACCCTAAGGAATAGCGTAATTCCTTTTGTCAGCTGCTGTGCCACATCTGTGCGCTTAACTGAAGTGCTCCAAGAGAATAAGATAATGTTTAGAGTCCAAATATTATTAAGAGCTAATAATATTCAACATATCAATTTTTAGACTGGCATTCTAAAAATAGACTCCACCCAATATGTCTAAAAATAGAAGTCCATCTATTTTTCCAACTTGACCAACCATCCACAAATACCATCCTGCAACTCATAGAATATGATCGACATGTCTAAAAATAGACATAGTCTAAAAGTAGACTTTGCGCCAAAAATAGCCTCTGGGCCCACTTAGTGAAGGCAACTCTTTAAACTAAGCTCATCATCTTGTCGAATCTCAACATGTGCTATGAAAAAAACACAGTTTCATAACGCTTTTCATAGAGCAACCTTTTTACCCTTTTACCTTCAAAAATTTGGCTTCTTTCTTCCAAATTTATCTTTATATTCACTTAACACAACTTCCCTAGCAATTTTAGGTCATAATACACACATTTTCCTTTCAAAAATTTATAAGAAAGGGTGAAAAAAGCTGCTACAACAATTTCGTAGTGCTTTTCACTCTTTTTGCACTGTTTGCGCTATGAAACTGCTGAGTGAGAAATTTTGTATGTATTTCTTCAAAATTAAAACCAAGAATGTACCAAAATTTTATAATACCAATGGTTTCATCAAAATAAACAATCATATGAACTAAAAACACAATTTTCATGAGGTTTATTTTTCATTTTCAATTTGATTTAGCTTTTGACTTTTTAAAATAATTTGTCATTCTGCACCTTTGTTTTTTAGCTCATCCTAAGTCTGTTTCAGCTGCAGCTCCAAATCCTCCACTTGATCTCTTAGTCTTCTATTACTGGCTCTCAAGTGATTATTGATTACTCTGACAAACTTTGCTTCCTTGATGGCTGGAACTGTCTATGTGAAAAAATGTTCTGCACTGTTTGGAATTTCAGACCTAGAACTAGTTTGGCCTTCCCATACTGCCTTCATTATTTTGAACTATGTTTTCTCAATAATATGATTTTTAGCCCCCTTTCTCATCATATCAATCTCTTGATTTTCTAACCTCAATTTCTCCTCAAGATGTTGACACTCTGTCATTTCTTCCTTTTCCTTCGTTATTCTGATGGCTGCATGCTCCATTGTTGGTCATGAGAGGTCAACCACCTCTTCAGGGACTTTAACTATTTCAATAGTTTCTTGGAACTCCTTGCTACCTTCCTTGAGCTTCTTAGCATGCCTAGTTAAAGGCTTCCTTGCTTGAAAGATAAGGGTTACATTTTCACCCTCAAATTCAAGTTTCTTTGCTGACTTAACTTTTTTCTGTTTTTTTTCATCAACTCCAATGAAATTAGCTTGCAAAATGGGTGACTCTTCTATATCAATTGCATGAAGGATGTCATCTAAATTTCCCTTTGTCACTTTGTTATCCTCTGTACCTGAAACAACTGTTTTTCCCTTTGATGCCACTGGTTGACTTCTTGTCACTCTCTTAATTTCTTACTTGCTTGCAATTTTCTTTTGTTTTGCCTCTTTGCCACTTTTCAATCTCTATTTTGTAGGTGATGGAGTTGCTGCAACAAGAACTTGTATCTTCCCTATCCTTTTCTCAACTTGTTTCCTTGGTTTCAACTTTACAAATCTCTTTGATTTTGCAACCACAGGCTGACTAGACTCTGCTACTGGTGTTGAAGGAGTTCCTTTAGGTTTAGGGGTTCTAGCTGGGGTTAGGGTTTCCAGCTCAAAACCATTCATAAATATAAAATAAGACTAATCCTTGCTTATTTTATAAAGCTCATTCAACACTAATAACTTTATCAAACCATGGTGAAAAAAGATGTTTCACAACCATCAGACTTGGCTTGTACTTTATCAGCCATTTTGGGAAGGCTCCTATGTAAGTAAAAGGGAAAATCTAGTGATATCATACCTATGAAATGCAGAAGCATCTTGAAATGATAAGTATAAAATTTATGTTACCTGCCTTCACATGCAAAGTATCTTTGAATGTTGAACAACAGCTTGGCATAGGTGTCTTTGATACAACTTCTAGGTATTTCATTATTCAGATCCATATCTGCATACTCAGCTTTCATGAATTCCTTGCATGGTTCCATGTCAAACTTCAAACCTTTAAACCAAGTCTCTTGCCCCCTCGTTACTTTTTTCATAGAATAAATAATCTCAGGTGTGACTGGAACATTTAACATCCCAATCTTGGTAGTTGTTACATTGAAGTGTAAGGAAAATTCTTTAGACACCTGAGTGTGGAAACCTTGCAACTTTTCACAAAACCAGAGACAACCTGCTTTGCTAAAATCCTCCATCACTGTTTGATCTTCAATTATAGCCTTCACATTTTCAGGCTCATATCTTAAGCAATGTCCCCCTCTATGGACTTTCTTCTCCTCTACCATGCTTCTTATAAAAACTTGTCAGCTTCTCTTGAATCTGTAAAACAACCTTGCTTGATTAGGATATGAAACAACCTCGCTTGAGAATATGGAACAGCCTCGCTTGATTATGGTGAAGATAGCCTTTGTATTGAATAACCACAGGCTTATCTTGACTGCTTCAGAGCTTAGACACTTGTATGGAGGCAAATGAAAACAAGAATGACCAAATTAGGCAAAAATTTGAATTTGAAATGTCATTTCATAACTAAAAGATGCCTCATTCATGCCCTATCATGATGATGATGACTATGAGACAAGTAAGTAAATTGAATTTGATAACTAACTGACTCTCCATACCCCTATCCTATCATTCCTTAATGGATTCTGATAGATTCTGGCTAATTGATAAGACTATTAAGAAACTGCACTTTCGTAGCACTCATAATGTATTTTTCGTAGTTTGTGCTATGAAAGTATCAATGCTTTCGTAGCACAAATCCTCTTTTTTGAACTAGCGGTGCTATGAAATGGAGGATTCTTGGCTAATTGCAAAAATTTAACCAGAAACCTTATAGAATGACCCCTGAATGGAAAATGTGAGTATTTGATCATGGAATGGGCCTCTAAAGACTTTATTTGAATTAAATGGTGACCTTTAAACTTATAAAAACTCTAACCTACCTTTAATCAAAACCTAAAATGACATTCAAACCCATTTTGAGACCATGATCAAAAACAAAGTTGACACAATGATGTTTTGAAATTTTTTGGGTGATAACAGTGGCTCTACTTGGGATAGTGTGCCCCTGTGGTACACTAAGAACCAGTAGTTCCAGTGCTGCTATCCATTTTCTTGACCAAAACAGAAAAAAACTTTGAAATTACCAAGCTTCCTCCTCAAACTCTAATGGCCTTCACCTCGAGCTCAAGCTTGTTGGTTTAGCTTTTCATTATTAGTAGAAAAACTAATAAAATGGAATATGTACAATGACATGAATAATCAATCAGATTTTAGGAAGAATAATGCTTGAAAAACCTTCCTTTGACAGGTCCTCCAGGATATTATTTTCCATCCATTTCCTGCAGTATGTAAGTATTGTTTCCATGAAAAGAAACTATCTTGAAAGGACCTTTCCATAAGTTCTCAAACTTACCATGTTTTCCTTTCACTTCAATTCTAGCCTCCCATTTAAGCACTACATCTTGAATTTGAAAAATTTCTTCCTTGATATTCTTATCAAATGTCCTCTTGATTCTATTTTGAGATTGTTGATTGTTGTTATAAGCTTCGTTCCTCTTCTCTTACAGAGATATCAGCTGATTAATTATCCTCTGGACTGCATTTGGTTCCTCTTCTAACCCTTGAATCAGCTTCATGACAAGTACCCCTAGTGATGTAGAAAAAATAGCCTTAGTGCCATATACCAATTCATATGGTGAAGTTCCAATTGACCTCTTTGTGCATATCCTATCAGCGCATAAGGCATACTTCAGCTTCAAATGCTAAGCCTTTTTATTCTCCTGCAACACCTTTTTAACGATCCTTACAATGCTCTTATTAGAAGATTCAGTAAGGCCATTTCCTTGCACATAGTATGTAGTAGAATGCCCAAGATTAATGTGATATTGATGACACAAATTGACCAGCTTCCTAGACTTAAATGGCTGTGCGTTATCAGTTATAATCTTCATGGGGCAACCAAACCTAGACAATATATTATTTTCTAAGAAAGAAATAATCATAGAATCATTTGATTGCCTAGTTGGGATTGCTTCAATCCATTTAGTGAAGTAATCAGTCACTGTAAGAATCCAACGATGCTAACCTGATGATGATGGATGAATATCCCCAATAAAATCTAGCCCCCACTGCTGAAACAATGCTTCTACATAGATAGGCATTAAAGGTAAATGTACAAGCTTCTTCTTACCCTCGAAAATCTAGCGTTCATGGCAGACGTAGACATCCTTAAACATTGTAGGCCAATAATACCCTACTCTTAGAATCTTTTTCACTACCCCATTCCAATAATGGTGACCTCCACAATCTCCTTTGTGGAATTCTTTAATTACTTTATCAACCTCCTCTTCCAGCAAACAATTCAGCAAAATTCCACCAGTATCCTTCCAAAACAGATTTCTATCAAAAATAAAATATCTTAAAGATTTCAGCTTAACAAACCTTGTTTGGACATTTTTAGATCAGCAAGTGCTTTATGGTGCTGTAGGACAAAAACAACCTCCTTGTACCAATCTAAAGTGATGAATTTTTCTTCAATAGGGACTAGTTCTTCTTCATCATCTGAGATTTCTGATATTTCTGCAATCAAGTTTATGTCGAGATAGTCAAAATTTGACTATGCCATCAGCTTTGCTAAGCCTTGCCCTTTGATCAATTTTGTTGGCTTAATCTCTATATCATCTTCTAGCAATTTGGAAATCCATTTCCCCCTCTTACCGTCAGGGTCAGCTTGATTGAGGATGTCTTTCACAACAATATTAGCATTTGGGGAATTTTGAGGTCTAAAATGGGCGTCTTAAGAAAAATGTACAATCAAAATTAACTTTATGAGAACCAATCACATTTTAGGGGATGACATCATCCCTAATGGTTGACGTGGCATTGCTTGAGTTAAAGGTATTTATTTGTCACATTTTCAATGGTGGATAAAAAATCATGGTTAACCATGGTAGTGCTCTAAGTAATTTTAAATTCATAAAGTAAACTACTCATAATAAATGTCATTTCACACTTTTTGAATAAAATATTATTATTGTCAATTCATATTTTTTGAAAGAAACAATGCATATCCCTACAAAATCTTCATGTATTTACACACTTTTCAATAAATATTAGATTATTTTTATATAGTATATTAATTACATGTTATTATTTAATTTAAATAATATAAATTTTAATTAATAGTATATTCTATAGTTAAGAATTTAAGAATTTATATTTATATTTTATTTTAATTTATTTAAGTACAAAGGAAAAATGCATTAGTTGTACAATGACAATGAATCTTTCTTAAAAAGTTCATTTTTATTTATAGTCACATCAATACAATTTTTTTTATTAATTTTATTTTGGTACAACTTTTGAATTGAATTTAACCATGGTTACATGGATTTTGGTGCAAAAATTAAATTGCAAATTCATAAATATTATTTTATTGGTTTAGCTATTATTTTATTAATTCCTTAGGAGGCTCATTTTCGAGCTCAAAATTCCCCTAATGGAATAAACGCCACAATATGTGAATTCATAATATAAATTCTGAAATATTTGATAGCCTTCACCAAGTCATAGGCCTACTTCTCTAAGATATTATAATTCAGCTCAGAGTTGGCTAATGTCCTACTAAAGAAATAACTCGACCGCTCAATACCTTGTTGTCCCTTTTGTAGCAGAACTCCAATGATAGTATTCTCTGATGCAAAAGTAAAAACCAGAAATTCCTTTGAGAAATATGGGCTGATCAATACCGATGCTTGTGTGGGTGCCCTTTTTATTTCCTCAAATGAGTGTATTGTTTCTGATTTCCACTTAATATCAACTCCCTTCTTCAGCATCCTTGTTATGTCCTTCACAATCTTAGCAAAATTAGGAATAAATCACCTTACAAAATTTACCTTTCCAAGGAAAAATTGAATCTCCTTCCTACTTCTTGGCAAATCCAGCTTTTGAATTGCATTGACCATGTTTGGATCAATCTTAATCCCATCTTTAGAAATTATATGTCCAAGTAATTTACCTGAAGTTAAAGCAAAAACACTTTTGGTGGGATTTAGAGAGATGCCAAACCTTCTACATTTTGGCATAATTCTTTCAAGGTGTTTCAAGTGATCTTCTTCCCTCCTTGAAAAGACTATTATGTCATCAAGATAAACAACCACCATCTTGTCCTTCTCTTTAGAAAAATTAATGTCCATTGCTCTCTGAAAAGTAGCTCTTGCATTCATGAGACCAAATGGCATCCTAGCGTACATGAAAGTGCCCCATGGCGTAGTAAAGGTTGTTTTTTCCTAATCATCAGGATGTACAAGGATCTAATTATAACCTGAAAAACCATCAAGCATAGAAATTCTCTGAGAACCAACAATATTTTGCAAAATTTGATCCATCTTTGGGAGGAGATAATTGTCCTTCAAGGAAGCTTTATTCAAATTTTTGAAGTTAATACATATTCTGATTTCTCCACTCTTTTTCCTAAAATCTGATTGGAACGATGATTTTGGCATCAAAGGGTTTTTTGACCTCCTTCTCAATCAATGGCATGAGAAGTGGATTGATCCTCCTCAACTTTTTCTTGAAGGGCTTTTCATTTTCTTTTATGGGAATAATATGAAGAATAATGGTGGGATCATATTCTTTCAAATCAACATAGTTCCAAGAAAAGACATCTAAGAATCTCTTCATAATTTCAACATACTTAAACTTGATATCAGCTGAAATAAACCTTGAAAGTTTAATCATTTTGGGCATAGCTATTGTACCAAGGTTACAACTCTCAACTTCTTCATCATCAGCTTGTATCTTGGGAGATTTAAAAACATCATTTTGATCAAAAAAAATTTCTAGAGGTATGAGTCCCTTTGGTATGGAATTGTTATTTAGTTGCAAAACTTCAGAATTTCCTTTAGATTCAGCCAACATGTTTTGCTAATCTACTTGTATATTTTCAAACTCTTCTTTCAGCTCAATAAAGTTCTTCACCTATTGATCATCCTCAAAATCTTGCCAATGAGTAATATTATCAAGGATAGCTGGTCTATGGTGAATCTCAACCTCATATTTTTCTGTGAAATGCATAGGAATAATGAAAAGACTTGCATAGACAACAGGAGAATCAACAATGGAGTTTTTCTGTCTAGTTTTGACCATGAATGAATAGGCTTGAAAATTTTCTAACATGTCCAAAACCAATTTCCTATATGCTCTCATCCTTGTATATTTTGTTTGATAAACACCTTCAACCTGTTTAATAACTAATTTTGAGTCTCCAAAAACATATATTTTTTTAGCATTCATTCTTTTCAAAACTTCTAGACCCAAAATCAAGGATTTATATTCAGCCATGTTGTTTGTGCAATTGAAGTTCAGTTTATAGGAAAATAACTTACTGTCATCTCTTGGATTTTTAATCCAAATCCCTGCTCCTTCTCCTTCTCTGCCTGTTGATCCATCAAAATGCAATGACCACCCACCTTCCACCTCCTTATTGCTGACTTGCTAATTTTATGTTTGGTTATTTTCAAACTGCTGAATTTTAGAACTTTGATTTTCTTCTTTCCTGTCCTCTTCTGCTTCATTAGTCAACTCATTGAAAAGAATAGTAGAACGAAGTTCAGTATCAAAAGAATAAATTGGAAAATTTTTGGGTTTGTCTTTACTACTCACCATGTAGGCCATTATTTTCTCTCAATAAAATCTTCTTTTCTCCCAAAAAACAGGAATGGTAGCATAAGTAAGATCCATCTGCATTGTACCTTTAATTTTCGCTGCCCATGACCTTGACAACAACATAACAAACTTTGGTGGAATTTTTGCTACTATGATGTCCATGACTATAGTCTTAGCAGGAACTTGTGTTAGACCAACAATAACATCCTTGATTAAATCAATGCATTGAACTCTTTTCGAATCGAAAGAAAACAAGTCTTTATATGGCCTAGTTATTTCTAACCCCATTCTTTCCATGATTACTTTGGGCATAAGATTGTGAGAGGCCCCTAAATCCAACATAGCATTATGCTATGTCATGTCGTGAATGCTAAGGCTCACATAAAAAGGAGGGACCTCCTCATTTTGTTCATCTTCTAGTCTTGGACCCAAATATATGGTTGGATGATCTTCTAATACATTCAAGATATCAGCTGCTCCTGGTTGTGAATTTAACATTTTAACAATCTTGCTTCTATATTCATCTACCTTGAGAATCTCACCAAAAGGGACTGATATTTTAATCTTAGAAATTTCATTCTCAAGGTTGAAAATAGAAACATATTTTTCAGATTCTTTGATGGGAGGAATAGCTGGTGTATCTTTCTTACCTTATGTGACCTTAGGAGCATCTTTCTTGCCATTAGAAACCTTAGGTATATCTTTCTTAGGCTAAGTTTTGTTTGCAATGATAGCCACATTTCTATTTATGAGATTGTATTGTTTCTGCATCTCGAAAATATCATGTTGATACCCCTTTATATAATCTGATATTTCCTCTTCATGATTGCTTTGGTTTGATTGATCATGTTCTTCTTTTGTCAAGAAAATTCCAAATGTTTCCTCATCAAAGCAGTGAGTAAACTCTTTAGGAATTTCAGGATCATCTTCTTCATCAACCAAGTTCTGTTGGAAAGGGGGTCTTACTAGAGGATCATGCTACTGATTTCTATTTTCCCTTGGCCTTTGCTAATTATGAGGTCTCCTGAACTGAGGTTTCTAAATTTAGGTTCATGTTGTGCAGGAGGAGTATAGGTATTCCCAAGGGCTAATCTATCCATAAAATTTTCCATTGTTTTCATCATTGAATCCAACTTATCTTGAGAGGTAGAGGAGGAAGGCTTATCTTCTTCTTTCATATTTGTCTTACCCATTTTTTAATTTTTAGCTACTATCAAGTTAACTTCCACCTTCACTGCATCACTTTTCATTTCAGCAAGTGTAGGGGATTCCCTTTCTCTCAACAGTATGGAAAACTCATAGTCAAAAAATTCAGCATGCTTCATTTGAGCTAAGGCTTGTGGTGGTTTCAAATGAGCAGGAATAGAGTCTAATACATTATTAAACCTTTTTGAAAATTTTTGAACAGACTCATTAGCAGCTCTCTTCAAAGTACTATACTCGGTGAGGGCTTGTACTGGATTAGTTCTATTTCCCCATTTTCTCAAAAAAACATCTTCCAACTCATTCAAATTATGAATACTTCTAGGAGTAAGGGATTTATACCACTTCCTAACCTCACCAGTAAAAATCTGAGCAAAAAAAATCAATTTAACATCTTCATCATCAACCTCCTCCCTGTCTATAAAATCATTAAATTGATCTACATGTTCTTCTACTGTAATGTCTTCATCAATTCCCCAAATTTTGATTCTAGCAGCATATTTTCTAGGGAGATCATGTAAGACAACTGGAAGAACAAGAGGGGAATATCTAGCAGGTGTAGGAGGTGGAGGTGGTACATTTCCAGCCATGGTTAAAGGGACTGTAGTAGCTTTAGGGATGGCAGAAATAGAGGATGGAAAACTGCTCCAAGGAGGACTATTTGGTGTTTGTGGTTCATTGATAATTGAACTCCAATTTGGAAGGGGAAAACCAGCTTTACTTTTCAACAATACTTCAAAAGGGTCAAGCTCTTTGAATTTATCTAAAGACTCATTTTCCAACAATAGCTCAGAAGTAACAACTTCCCAAAACTCTTCTTTGTCTTCCTGTGTTACTAGAGCTGAGGTATCAATACCTCTCTTATGCAAGTCTAAGATAATTTCAATTAGTTCTTTTTCACTTTATGATCTAAACAAAACCTCCTAAATTTTATCATCAACTCTTTTATCTTCAGGACTTCTTAGAATTTTAGAGGACAGAGATTTTGAATGTGATGGAGTGCCTGATATTTTAGAAATGCCTTTACTGCCTATGGGAATGGTGTTTGGATTGTCCACGATGGTAGGTGGATCTGGGTCAGGATTAATCCTCGTGTATCTCCTTCTTGAAGTCACCTAAAATCATATAAACTTTAAATTGAGTCACCATGGTAGATGCAACCCTGAAAAGATTTCTGAGCTCCTGCTACCTTCAGAACTTAAGCTTCAAAATATCGGGAAACTATAATCTTCGGACTCCTGGTAGATGCACCAAAATGTTATCACAAAATTAGACTTGATAGGCTACCAATCAAATCAATCTCATGTAACTGTTTCAAACCAATCTTTTGATTGAGGCTTAGCCTCCTCAACCTGAGAGGGCTTTCTCAAGGGTTAATGATTTTTGATAGAAATATAGATGGATAAATCTATGTGGGATAATAAGTAGACAAAAATGGATATTGGTTATAAATCACATTAGAAATTTCACATTAGGCTTATGGATTCATAATAGCTTCAGTAAAACCAAACAATATACTTAGCATGGAATTCAAGGCATATCAGAGTTCTAGTCCAGAGATACACATGTGAAACTGTAAAACACACAGCCAGTTTGTCTATGAAGGAAGTCAGAGAATCAATGATGAATTCTAAGTAACATAAGAAAACACCACTACGATGGGATAGTAAAGAGATTCCATTAGAATAAGAACACACTAGAACTCTTTATGAATCTTGAGTTGGCTAAGTAAAAAACTTTGTATTAAAATGAAAACTAGTCACTTACAATAAACACATCCTTTTTGCTAAAAATGTCCAACCTTTAGTATTTCGACTTCTTCATATTTTATAAATCATTTACAACATAGGATAAAATTATCCCGAGCTAAATACATAGAATTCCTACTTTTTGACACCTTGCCTAACCATATGACATGGTATTTATTACAAAATGATAGTTGCAAACCTAATGAACAATCCTATTACAAATAGGATTCAAACTCCTTAACTCTACTCATAACAACCTTGTCTAAACTATATTACACAATTTTCCAACTTTATTCCCATAAGGTTGAATCTGGATGATAAGCTCCAACACTTTATGGCCTCAATGATGATTTCCAATAAACTAGGAAACTATCCCCTATTTTCTAGGCATAGGATTATTTGTTATCTTAAGACACTTTCAATGTCATGAACCCATTACTTCGAGCTTATTTGATGTTAGGAACTAAAATAACACCTGTCAAAAATATCACCAAGTCCCCGTTGTCCAAAACCACCATTAAAATCTTCAAAATAGCAGAAGTACACCTGTGTTACGAAAATAACACAGTTTCGTAGCGCTTTTCATAGCGCAGCCTTTTTACCCTTTTGCCTTTAAAAATTTTTCTTCTTTCTTCCAAATTTATCTTTATATTCACTTAACACAACTTCCCTAGAAATTTCAGGTCATAATACACACATTTTCCTTTCAAAAATTTATAAGAAAGGGTGAAAAAAGTCGCTATAGCAGTTTCGTGGCGCTTTTCACTCTTTTTGTACTGTTTGTGCTACGAAACTGCTGAGTGAACAGTTTTGTACAAATTTCCTGAAAATTCAAACAAAAAATGTGCCAAAATTTCAGAATACCACTGTTCTCATCAAAACAAACAATCATATGAACTAAAAACACAATTTTCATGAGGTTTATTCTTCATTTTCCATTTGATTTAGCTTTTGACTTTTTAAATAATTTGGCATTCTGTAGCTTTGTTTTTTAGCTCATCCTGAGTCAGTTTAAACTACAAATCCAAATCCTCCACTTGATCTCTTAGTATTCTATTACTGGCTCTCAAGTGAGTATTTATTACTCTGACAAACTTTGCTTCCTTGATGGCTGGAACTGTCCATGTGAAAAACTATTCTGCATTGCTTGGAATTTCAGACCTAGAACCAGTTTGGCCTTCCCATACTGCCTTCATTCTTTTGAAATCTGTTTTCTCAATAATATGCTTTCTATCCCTCTTTATCATCATAGCAATCTCTTGATTTTCTAACCTCAATTTCTCCTCAAGATGTTGACACTATGTCATTTCTTCCTTTTCCTTCATTATTCTGTTGGCTACATGCTCCACTGTTGGTGATGAGAGGTCAACCACCTCTTCACGGACTTTAACTGTTTCGATAGTTTCTTGGACCTCCTTTCTTCCTTCCTTGAGATTATTAGCATGCCTAGTTAAAGGTTTCCTTGCTTGAAATATAAAGGCTGCATTTTCACCCTCAAATTCAAGTTTCTTTGCTGACTTAACTTTTTTCTGTTTGTGTTCATCAACTCCAATGAAATCAGCTTGCACAATGGGTGACTCTTCTATATAAATTGGATGAAGGATGTCATATAAATTTCCCTTTGTCACTGGGCTATCCTCTGTACCTGAAACAACTATTTTTCCCTTTGATACCACTGCTTATATTCTTGTCACTCTCTTGATTTCCTGCTTGCTGGAAATTTGATTTTGTTTTTCCTCTTTTCCACTTCTCGATCTCTGTTTTGTAGGTGATGGAGTTGCTGCAATAAGAACTTGTGTATTCTCTATCCTTTTATCAACTTGTTCCCTTGGTTTCAACTTTACAAACCTCTTTGATTTTGTAACCATAGGCTGACTAGACTCTGCTACTGGTGTTGAAGGAGTTCCTTTAGGTTTAGGGCTTCCAGCTGTGGTTAGGGTTTCTAGTTCAAAACCTTTCATAAAAAAAGAAGAAGACCAATCCCTGATTATTTTTTGAAGCTCATTCAACACCAATAACGTTATCAAACCATGGTGAAACAAAGATGTTTCACAACCATCAGACTTGGCCTGTACTTTATCAGCCATTTTGGCAAGGCTCCTATGTAAGTAAAAGGGAAAATCTAGTGATATCATACCTGTGAAATGCAGAAGAAGCTTGAAATGAGAAGTATAAAATTTATGGTACCTGCCTTCACATGTAAAGTATCTTTGAATGTTGAACAACAACTTGGCATAGGTGTCTTTGATACAGCTTGTAGGTATTTCATTATTCAGGTCCGTATCTACATATTTAGATTTCATGAATTCCTTGCATGGTTCCATGTCAAACTGAAAACCTTTAAACCAATTTTCTTTCCCCCTTGTTATTTCTGTCACAGAAGTAATAATCTTAGGTGTGACTAGCACATTTAACATCCCAATCTTTGTAGTTGTTCCACTGAAGTGTAAGGCAAATTCTTTAGACACCAGAGTGTGGAAACCCTGCAACTTTTCACAAAACTGGAGACAACCTGCGTTGCTAAAATCCTCCATCACTGTTTGATCTTCAATTATAGCCTTCACATTTTCAGGCTCATATATTAAGAAATTCCCCCCTCTGTGGAATTTCTTCTCCTCTGCCATGCTTCTTAGAAAAACTTGTTAGCTTCTCTTGAATCTGTAAAAAAACCTTGCTTGATTAGGATATGAAACAACCTCGCTTGAGAATATGGAACAACCTTAGTTGATTATGGTGAATATAGCCTTTGTATTGAATAACCATAGTCTTAGCTTGACTGCTTCAGAGCTTAGACACTCGTATGGAGGAAAATGAAAATGAGAATGACAAAATTAGGCAAAGATTTGAATTTGAAATGTCATTTCATAACTGAAATATGCCTCATTCATGCCCTATCATGACGATGATGACTGTGAGACAAGTAAGTACATTGAATTTGATAACCAACTGACTCACCATACCCCTATCCTATCATTCCTCAATGGATTTTGACAGATTCTGGCTAATTGACAAGACTGTTAAGAAACTGCGCTTTCGTAGCACTCACAGTGTATTTTTCGCAATTTGTGCTATGAAATTATCAATGCTTTCGTAGTACAAATCCTCTTTTTTGAACTAGCAGCGCTACGAAACAGGGGATTCTTGGCTAATTGCATAAATTTAACTAGAAATCTTATAGAATGACCCCTGAAAGGAAAATGTGAGTATTTGATCATGGAATGGGCCTCTAAAGACTTTATTTGAATTCAATGGTGACCTTTAAACTTATAAAAACTCTAACCTACCCTTAACCAAAACCTAAAATGACTTTCAAACCCATTTTGAGACCATGATAAAAATCAAAGTTGACACAAGATGTTTTGAAAATTTTTGGGTGATAACACAGTAGCTGAAGAATCGACTAAGGTAATGGTCTGAGGATCAAGTGCTACCTGCACCGTCACCTATAGGGAAGGATTCCCTAGTTTTGGCCACTAAAGTATCGTCATCCCACGTGAGCGTTTGACTCTTCAAATTCTTGGTAATCAACTACCAGTAGCGAGCATTATATGGGTCAGGTAGCCCCAAAATGTACCGCATGAACTGGGCCTAAGCTTAACTCCCTCTGAAATGGGTCTCTAGTAATGCTCAGGTATTCGTTCTATAGGCAGATAGATGGATTTGAAGCTCCCTAAAAATTCAACATCTATGTTTCAAAATGTATTATGACCACGATGACTTATTGGATGCCTACAGTTGATGGTCATAACCTGAACTATAAATTCTTTTCTGGCCCCTGTGGGGAGAATTTAGTGAGTTCGGTTAATGATTATTTTTAGAAAGTGTTAATATTTTTTAGAGTGTGCTTTAGTGAAGTAATCGTAAGAAGAGGATAAAGGTCCCAACACTTGCCTTTTGGTCCAATGCCTACCGATGCTTCATGGGTGCTTTGGAGTGTACAATCACACATGTTATGAGATGCATATTTGCGATGATCCTTTACAATCCTTTCTAATTACCCTATGTGTGATTTTTCCTTGCAAAAAAAATGATGTGTGGATTATGGGCCACTTACACCTTGCCTAGTTAGACTATGTTTGCACTATAGAGAGATGGAAAATTGTCTTAGGAAAGCATTCATGTGCATACCCAAGCTCACCCTGAGGTGTAAGGGTGGCCAATATTACTTTCTTTCTTGTTAATAGTTTAGCCCTAATCCCAATTCCTAATGAAAAATTGAACTAATCTAATGCAAAAATTGAAAAAACTTGAATTAGCTAAATATATGTGGATATATGGGCCACTTACTTTTGTACTAATTACGCTATGTGTTTTGTATCTTTTATCAAAAATTAATTTGTTCAGACAACATATGTGGATTCAAGGCCACTTACTTTTCCTACTTAAACTATGTATGATTTGCAAAAATAAAAAAATAAATTAAAACTAGTTAGTTTCTAAGCTAAATTCTAGAAAGTAAGAGTCCTAATCAGTCATGAAATACAAGAACACAATGATGGAACATTTATTATGGGATTCCAAGAACTTTACAGCTGAAAAAATGGAAAAAATAAAGTAAAAATTAGCTTGTTTGGCCTACCATGCAGGTTATCTTCCCACAGGCATGGAGCGCGCGTTTGTCGGAGCACAATGCGCTCAGTCGGGTAGAATGAAGAGAAATTCTTCCTCTGTTGTGCAAAAATTCTCACTGAGTGTGATTGGAGATGCTGAGAGGATGTAAGGGTGGTTTGCAACAAACTGAGCGGGAATAAGGACTTACATCAACAACGACTAACTCAAAAAGAAAGAATCCAGTGGAGTCACCATTCCTGTGGTAGTGTATTCGACACATGGGCGTACGAAATACACTTTACTTTGTAGGTAGGTTGCTTACCTACATAAAAGTTACATGTCAAAATGGTTTTTTAAACGTTAGTGGAAAAAATTTAACATGTAATAATCTAGGTTAGAGAGGAAGCATAACATACTACATAAATAGTAAAACAAAAACAAAACAATATGCAGAAGATATACACAATAATAACTAAAAATGGACAACTTCTCCCTTTATTAGGTGCTGGTGGTGATAGAAGATAGAATGATAAATCTCTTGTAGTGGATCCTTTGAGCTATGGAGCTCAAATATCCAAGACAAGGAGGTCTCTTCTGCTCAAGTTTTCTACAAGCTTCTCTTCCCTCTCAAAGTATGGTAGATCGACGAACATGTGATGAACTCCTCTCTCTTGGACTGAGATTTTCAGTGGCCAACAATTGAGTCATTATAATCCCTCTGTTGCTGGACTACACAAGCTGGTTTTCTATGGAGAAATTTGTCCAGCATAACAATGTGTCTCTTATAGTTCTTCCAAAGGCTAGATTTTAGAGACCATTTTCAAATTCTCCCTCCTTCTCTTGGCCCAAGATGGATGGTGACACAAGAGTGGAGGTAGGATTCCTTTGTGTGCTGCATTAAAGCCTCAAAGTGGCTCAAATATGATTGTACTTGGTAGGATTGAGTGAGAATATTTTTAACCAAGCATGCCAAGTGGTCCCAGATGGTGACATTCCATCATCCCCAAGATCGTGCGACTATCGAAGGGATAGCCGCCTTGTGCGCGACTATCGAAGAAATAGCCGCACTATGTGCCAAAAGTCCTTGTTTCCTGTGCGTTTTCCATAAATTTGTCCCTTAACCTTAGGAATAATTAAATTTTTTGGCTCTTCCTAATGCATTCCTTCTCTGGAAACCTTTATTTGTACCTTTTGCTTCACATTTTTAATGTCTTTTGCCCGTACGATTTTTGATTTTTAACACCTCTATATCTCTTCACTTATTATAATTTTATTATTAAATTCTATCCTTCTAATATAAATTTATTATTATTGGGTTATAACCAATATTAGAGTAATATTATAAATTTTAATTTACATTTGAGTATCATATCATATAAGTAGAAAGAGTGGAATGTTTATAAGTGATTGTTGATTTCATCATTATTTTATGATTTCATATCAATGGTAATTTTTGAATATTTCGACATCATTATATACTTTTAATAGTCCTTTCCAATTACGACATCACACTATTAGTAATTCAATTATCACTTTTACTAATTGTGTGCAAATTAAATTGATTTACCCAAAGTTTTAAATTGATATTTTATAAAACACTTTCCCTAAACTTATGAGGTAGATAGAATGACTTTTTCAACCAACAAATTTTTTTTTTTCTTTTTATTTGGCCTCTTCCCGAGGCACCACTCTATATTCTCCACTAATTTCTTAAGCTTATATGGTACACATCATTCCTATTTTTCCAAGCTAAAATAATGCTAGAATTACTTCCTTAGCATTAATTTTTTTCTTTACATAATATATATCTTGCACAAAGTGGTTGGTTGTCATCTTGAGTTGTCATGTACTCCACATGGCTATGTGCATATCTGCATTAATTTGACATTGATACACCACCTCTTCCCACCCATGACTACCTTTGCATCACAATACTTTAAACCTGCATATCAATAATTTCTCAGAATTGTTCATGAACATCTTTCATGGATGTCGAGTTGAAAGAAAAAAAACTACACACATCTTCCACAAAACCCGATAAATCCTGCAAATGAAAGCTCTACAGAAAAAATATTTTATATACTAGTCAAGCCTTTTTTGAGCCCCCTGCATAACAATAATTTATCACTTGTTCATGAATGTCTTCAAGGCACACCCAATTGAAAGAAAAACAAAACTACACACATATTGCACATAAGACGACATATCCTGAAAATGTAAGCTCTATAGTGAAAAAGCTTTTATGAATTGATCAAGCCTTCTTAGATCCCTCTGCATAACAATAATTTATCACCTTTTCATGAATGTCTTCGAGGCACACCCAGTTGAAAGAAAAACAAAACTGCACACATCTTGCACGAAAGTGGACATATCTTGAAATGTAAGCTCTATAGAAAAAATATTTTATGTATTGGTACTAGCCCTGTTCTTTGACAACCTCCTCTACGTGCATCAAAAAGCACGAGTCCTGACTCAGGGATGCAAGCTTTGTGCGACCGCTCCAACCTCGTGAACTCCAAGTTTTTTATTTCACTTCCATCCATTTCTGAAGAACATTATGGCGAGTGGGTCTTCCATCTAAAAGATATTTTTCTTTACCCTTAGACATTTTATAATAATTTTCAATATCCAAAGGCTCCAAAATCCCTCTATATGTATTTCCAGCATTTACCCACTTATTTTGATATTGGAAATCAGTGGGAAAGTCATGTCTCTCCCACATTTTAATAATATCATCCCAAAACCTACCCAACCTTTCCCTAAGAAAATTAGTGTTGATATCCTCTTGTGTCTTGAAGGAATCATAATACGTGATGCCATTTTCCTTCTCAGAATTCTCTTTAGACCACTAAAGCTCTACCATAATACATTGTTTCTCACTTAATTCAATTTCTAGCTTAGAAATGTTTGTGTTATGTATGTTTTCAACATCTCTTTCCATTTGTAGGGAAATTGGTGTATGATCATTATACACAAAGTCCAATCTTCCAATTCAGGAACACAAGTCTTAATTAATGAAATAAAAGAAAAGAAAATTAACAATAAACACATTCATATATATATATATATATATATATATATATATATATATATATATATATATATATATATATATATATATATATTACTTCATAATATTTTAATTCATAAGTGTGCAAGGAATTGTATCTATATAAAAACAAAGATAAAAATTTATTTTATTTTATTTTTCAAATTTTATTTTAAGAAGATTAGCTTAGCACCAACACCAATGGCTTCTAGCTGGAATGAAATTTCCATGTTGTCAAAATATTTTGACTCAGGTTTTGCAGTTATTCTCCCACTTATGGACTTCCCTATGACATGATTGAAAATAAATTCATACTCTACATGCTTTCAAAAAAATTCCTTTACGATATTTTCGTGGCTCTGAATTATCAAATGAAGAATCTTCAAAACCGTCTTAGAATTATCAATACAAGTTGCACCCTCGCCTAAACAAAACATGTAAGTACCAAAGGGTTTGTATGGGCTTCTCTTGATAACTCCTCTTGATTCCCTTAGAGAGTCGGGCCCATAGTTTGTTACTGTGTGATTATACTAGAGAAAATTATTGAGAAGAGTCCTACTAGCATCTTGAAAAAAATAATCAAGTATAATTTTACAGTCATTAGCCATTATGCCTTGTTAGTAAGGCAATATAACAATCAAGGGTTTAGGGATTGACTCAAAAGGTGCAAGAAGCATCCGAAGAATACTATCATGCTTGGAAATTACATGACATAAGTTTCCTACCCAATTTTCACGAACAACCACTTCAACAAGTCCTACATCCCCCACTAGTGGACTTCCAAATGTTATACACAAAGGAGAACTTTGCCCCATCCTATTTTCAAGTACCCATATTGTGGAAAAAGTTTCAACTACCCCTCCTAAGGAATGACCCACAAATATAATGGGTTTGAGTTGCCTTTGTTTTGAGTCTATATAAATATGCAACTGTCTGATCAGAGAACACGTCAACAAAATGCTATTTTTCCTTTTTCAAAAACATGATAAGTGAAGAATAAATCCCTCTATTTTATGAAACAAAGACCACTTTATTGTGAAAGATAAGCTACCTTACAGTTCCTTGGAAATAATACTCTCCATAATCTACAAGAACAACTTAAGAGCTCCCTAATGGACAAGGGTTGGTTTCTCATCATTACTCTTGAGGGCATCGAAGAAGACCTTGTTATCAGTTTGTACGTTTCCCTCTCCATATTCACTCTCTTTGAAAACAAAACCTTCTTCTATGTTATGAAATGAAGGGAAAGAAACATATGCAACACATTCGTACCCATTGAGAGTATAACTCTCTCAGTTGCTTGCAAGATGTTCATCTTCTAAGGTATTGGACATTAATCCACACGAAACAAGGAAATTTAAAATCTTTTGATCAATAGTGAAACTGCCACAACATTTATGTAAATTAGCATTAATACTAAGGATGGAGGTAATATACCAGATAATTTAATTTGTCATTTCTAGGATGAATCAAATTCCCAAGATTCATTACAGACCAGACCATTATTTACCACATTGTACATCCCATTCAAAATTATGAAGCAAATGTCACCATTTTATTAAAAACAAACAAAAAAATATACAAATCTTGTTGCACTGGACATCAATCCTACAAGAATTCCAAATTCCTAAGAAAAATATGCACTTATGTATGTGATAAGGATATATGCACTAAAAGCTTGAATCAAATCCATTGAAATCCACTGTCAAAAATAAAGAAAAAATTACCAAACAATCAAATGTCACCTCAAAGAAAAAGCTATATTTTACCCACCAAATAAATTCAAAATTCTCGAATAACCAAAATAAAATTTCCATTAAAAATTCAATTTTCATCTTCTAAATCATTTCCTGCGAAAACTCAACTCTACACGGGCCATTCCATTCAAAATAGAAAAAAACAATGGTATATTGCAAAAATAAAACGAATTTCCACGTCCATCCTTATAGATGAGTCTGCTTCTATGATCTAGTATTGGCTACTTGATTTGATTTGCTTCACAACGATGTTTGAGTTGGGAGCTAAAGTCCATTTAAATACATGTTGGGTGTCTGACATTCTAAGGAGGCATGTAATGTAATTGAACCATATGGGAATTTATTTTGTGGCTCTACGCTTCTATCTCTCTTTCTTAGAATACCTAGGAAAGTAAAAATTTAACAATTTTGATGGAACGTTTTATACCGTCATTTGAGATAAAAATGCTTATTATTTTTATTTTTTTAGATCTAAGGTAATCAGTAACTGGTGAGAGTTGTTCAAATCCAACTAGCTGCCACTATAAACCTAGATTAAGTGCAATAGTCTGCAAAAATGCTCATTCTTATTCTTATTATTATTATTTATTTCAAAGACGAGTGGATTTCTGCTACTCCTCTTTTGATATGAAGATATCAAACGCAAATAATTAAAATGAGTTTCCCACGCGTTAGAGTTCTATTTTCTTGTTAACTATTATTAAATATTAACGACTGTTGATATGAAACAATTATTAACTATAAAATGACTATTACAAACAATTAAAACGAGTTCCCAACTCAGTAAAGTTCTCTTTTTTGTTAACTATTAACGACTATTAATTTTAAATGATTATTAACTATCAATTGACTATTACTCTAATAGACGACGACTATTGTTCAATGGTCAAACATAAGGTGTAAAGTGGCACCTGCGAGAGCCTTTCTAAAAAGGGAATGAATTAAGAAGTAATTATTTAAAAGGTGTGTCTTTAATTTTATACATACATTTCTTTTATTACAAATTTTCCAAAAGTATTTGAATCTCAATTATATTTTTAATTTATACTCTTGTATGTCTATTTAAATTTTTTTAATAATATTTAATTGCAGTTTAAATATATATATATCTAAAAAGATCACCCATGGTAGTTTTGTGTATAATAATTAGTGTTTAGAACAGGTTTCTTTTTATAAGTATTTGGGCATTGAATTCCCTCATCATCTCATCTCGAATTATAACATCGAGAAAAAGATTATTGGGGGTTGAAAAGTTTATTATGAGCTTGAAAACAATTGTAATTCGGCCAATCTTTACATTTGGAGTAAAAAGAGGTTCCTCTTTGAGACCCTTATTGAGATGTGAAGTTTGGGGTTGCAGTATATACAGAGAGTCATGGAGGAAGATTGATATGATTCAAAAGAAATTCATAACCTACAACCTTAAGATCAAGGGAATTACTCCCTATCCTATCCTCTTGATCGAATATGGTTTGTCCTCCATTGAAATTACAACTATGTTTAGATATCTAATGTATAAAAAGAAGCTTAACAACATTGAATAAAAAAGCTCCCTAAAATTGCTTCTAACTGTAGTCAAAACCCCCATATATATATATATATAATATTTAAATGTAATTTAATTATTATATATATAAAATTTAGATGATGATCTTATGTTATTTAAAATGTATTTAGTTTTTTTTTTTAATTTATATATAAATTTAACATTAAAAAAAAAATTCAAACAATATCTAGATCTTATATAATAATACATAAATTTAACATTTTTTATAGTTAAATTTATAACGATTTTGATAAATACTTTTAAAATTTATCATAAGAAATTTTATAATTTTTGTGAATTTCTAATATTTATTTTAAAAATATATTATTTAATAAAATATATTTATAATTAATATGTACAAGGAAAAAGGGTTGAGAACCCACGTATTACTGTTTTAAAAAGAAGGACATGGTGGAGTAATTGTAAATAAAACACATTGACTAATTGACTAGTGTTTGATAAACAACACTCAAATGTTTTAGAGCATAGATCAAAGCACAAAGCATCTTCAATATGTTTTAAGGGAGAAACAAGTAGTGTTTGATAAACAACACTTAAATCGACTTAATTTCTCCATTGTCTTTTACAAATAAAAAATACTTAATTTCTCGATTGTCTTTTACAAATAAAAAATTCAGTTATTTGGATGCAGATCCATATAATATGCAAATAATTATATATACAAGTTTAAAAAATACAATTAATCAAAATACCTTTAAGTAATTTATATTTCCAAATATCACTATTTTTTAATTAATGTTTTTTTTTTCAATCTATATAAAACACCAAAAAATTATGAGGTCTTTCAAACACTATAAGTTAACAGTATGTATTAACAAAACCATTATTTTATTAAGGGGTTAGTTATTATTATTATTGAAGGTAAAATATATTATAAAGTTATTGTATTAAATAAAGTGGTTGTTATTATTTTATGTCTATCATTCAAAACTTTATCTTTAAAGGTCTATTATCTATCTTAACATATATAAACATATAGAAGAGAAAATGTTATCTTTATTCATACCAACAAAAAATAGAAATTCTGAAAATTAGTTTAAAATTGTAATGATAGAATTAGCTCAATTAATTTATAAATTTAATCTCTTTGAAGTTAAATTATATATTTTTTTAATCATTTGACTTTTTTTTAATTCCATTTCTTTACCATAATAAGAGTTGAGAGCCAAAATTTGTTTTAAATACATCTTGGGTGTCTCGCATTACAAGAAGAAGCCATGAAATGTCGTCGAACCATATGGGAATTCGTGAAATGTCATCGAACTATATGGTAATTTCGAATTCATGAAATGTCATCGAAGCATGTGGGAATTTATTTCCTCCATTTCTCTTTCCAGGAATATTAAGAAAGTAAAACTTAAAACTTCAATACTTTTGATGAGAAGCTCTGTATAGTCAATTGAGATAAGAATGTTTATTATAAAATATTAAAATTTTATTAAAAAATTAATTCAATATAAATTTTTTCTTCATTGAATTTGTTATCACTCCAGTAATTTTTTAGTTGTGAGATTTTTGGTTTTTAGTTGAGAAAACTAGAGGTAACCACAAACAAAATTTTAAACTCTAGGATCTAGCCTTCCTAGGATTCAGATAGGGCTTTCTCTATTAGATTTAACTCTGTTTGTTTTATAAAATATTAGGCTAGTTATGATTGTGCAATTGGTTTTGGTTTTGATTGGTTTGGTGGGAAAAATCACTAGAAGAGATGTCCATTGGGCTGAGGAGTCAAAAGGCAAGCAAACAGAACTAGGATCAAGACCATAAAGTCAAATGTTTTCAGGGCAAGATAGATAACCCTTGGAGATCTTGGAAAGTTTTTTTGTGAGGTGATAAGATCGGGATAAAAAGAAATGAAGGGTTCTTTGATTCGGAAAAGGGAAGCAGTAGGTAGAAGTCAAACGAAAGAGGGAGAAATTAAGAGCTCCATACTTTGGAAATCAGAAGAAAACATAGAAATGAAAAATAGTTAAGACATGGTGTTTTTAACAAATCCTGAAGTAATCCTCCTATTCATTCATTCAAAATTAGAACACATAATGGATTACACGTAACAATGACAAGTAGAAAATACTTCACTCCAAATAGAACATCACATGAATCCTAAAATATGATGCTAGTTGATTTGATCCAGTCTGCTACTCGAAATTTGGAACACAAAAAGCCTTTAAGTCCACAAAAATGACTATAGAAATCTTCAGCAATTTATTCCACAACAATACTTCTAAAGATAAAGTGTTTATACATAATTGTTTACAAAATATCCTATAATGCTTCTAGGAATTATCTAAGGGAAATAAAATATATTTACAATAATAATAGAGACAACTTCTTAACAAATCAACAAGTTGTCCTATCAATTCAAATAAAATAGAAATTGATTGTGGATAAGATGCAGCTGGTTGCCTTGCTGTCTTCATTGCTGGCTTTAGATATTTCAAGTTTGTTTTGAAATCTGATCAGCTTATCTGATACTCTTTCACTGATACTCTTTAATCTCTGATACTATTTGACCATTTGTAAAACATGTTTACTGCTGTAAAAAATATGTTTTGATTGATAAATCAACAAACTGTTTTCACTGTTATCTTTTTTGCCTTCTTACTTTTCACAGTAAATTTAATAATGACTGCCAATCTTCCTCACTTGGAATTTGTATTTTCTTCAGCTTCCTGAAGTTTTCATCTACTTCTATGTACCTGGAAACAAGTGTTTTATCTCATGCTGCAAGTAAAATAAGTCTTAAAAACTCCTGAGTAAGACTTTTCCTGTTGGAATGCCTTATCCACCACTTGCTTTTTCAATTTGTTCCTTGGAATATTCTCTGATCTTTTTATTATAATCCTCCTGAGGCATTCATTTTTCATTGATGACCAAAATATTAGGCAAACTTCTTTGCCTCAAATTCTCAAATTTGACCATAAACTTGGTTATGGAAATGTTCATGTTCTCACAATTTTCCTTTAACTGCTTCATCAGGTTCCTTTTGGTTATAACCTTCTCTATCTCAAGGATAGTTTCAGTTCTATCAGTAATTTCAAGTTCTTCCAATTCTTGTTTGTTCTCGCTGTTGAGAAACTTTATCAGTTCTAAAGCTTGTTCTAGTTTTTTATCCAATTCCTCTTTAGTCTTTTGGATCTCTTCTAATGCTGCTTTTAGTAAGTCTCTTTGTTCAAAAATCACTTGAATGGATGGCCATACATCATTGATGGCTTCTATGATCTTGTTCCATAAATGATTTTTCACATAGGAAATATGTTCCTTCAAGGTCAATTCCTTCTATAATTTCTTTAATTATTCATTTAATCTAATGGCCTTTTTCTCATGAGTTTTTGAATTAATTTGAGCCAACTTCTTTTGATCTTCAAGATTTTCAATCATCTGTTTCAACTTGTTAATTTCACTTGTTTTAAGAGACATTTCTTCCATGGCCTTTACCAGTTTGCTGGCCTCATCTATAGGATGAATTGCTGTTGTAGATGACTCCATAGCTGATTTTGTGGATGATGTCACTGGCACTGTAGTAGCCAGTGGGACTATAGGTGCCAACTCTTCAGCTAGAGTTGATGGCATAGTTGTAGTAACCATAGGGATGACTGTAAATGCTTCCTGTGTTTTTGGTGTTTCTTTTTCCTGGATAAGCTTGTCCATCTGAATCTTCATTTCTTTTATATGTGCTGTAAGTTGAAATATTATGTTCATCATATCATATTTCTCATTTTTTTCTTCTATTATTTCCTTGGTTTGAGGATGTTCACTTTGAGGAAGTTTAAGCTGTTTCCTCAAAGCTGCAATATCCTCATTCTTTTTCTTTATTAATGGTTTTGTTGCCTTGACATTTGCTGGGTCAAATCTAATCTGTATGACCAATTCTTCCAAATATTTGATTCTTAAATCCTTAGCATACAAGGATGTTTTGTCCAATTTCATCTGATCTTTCATATTTGAGATGGTGTTCTGAAGTTTCTGAGCACTTATGGCTTTAGTTGTAATAGTAGAGTACAACATTTCTGAAGTCTGTCTATGGAATTAAATCTGATCAAGAGCATGTATTTTCTCTATTTGGACTTCCAAATCAGCCTTTTTATAATCTGCCACTGTCTTTGGGGATTTGACTGTAGGCTGCAATACTGACATGATGAACTTTTTGTTTGAATAATCAAAGGCAGATAGAAGTCTGTTTTGCACACTGGGTGTTTGTTTCAGATATTGGGAGTAGATATTGTTTTTTATTTCTTCATTCTTTAACTTGATCTGTTTATACTTTTCTTTGATATCTAGATCTTTCTCCTCAGCTGCCTATGAGGATGAAGCTTCCATGCTCTGTTGCTTTTCTATTAACTGTGCATTTTCATTATCAACTTGTTCTTGATTCTGATTCTCATTAACTAGCTTATTGATGATGATAGTGGCAACATCTTTGTTGGTATCTATAAGATCTGTTTCTTCAACATCAATGGTTACTTTATCTTTACCTACTGAATCTGTTTTAGGCCTTTTATTATATCTGATTTTGAACCTTGTTTCAGTAGTGGTTTCAACAACATAGGTACCTTCTTCTCTTACTCTCTTAGTGGATTTCTCTGTTTGATCAACAATCTCTAAAGTGTGACTAGTATCACTTTTCTTCACTACATATGTTAAAGTATTCTCTGTCCACTCAGTCTGATTTGCATATTTTTCTATCTCTGGCTTTATCTCATGAATGAAGGGGGTTAACTTACATTAACCCTCATTTTTCTTAGGATCCCTTGTGGATCATAATTCCAAGGAAAGCTTTCCTCAAATCTAATAGTTGTTTAGCTGCTTCTGCCTTTGCATCCCTATTATTGCAAATGGAGGGTCCTAATTGATTCTTCAATTTGAATTGTGTTTTCTTCTTTGCTGCTAAAAAATTGATAGAATCAAAGTTTAATATTTTTCTGATATACTCCAAGGAAAAAACTCTCATGGATACATGTTTGGGCAACTTATAGGGCAAAAAATTAGATCCAAACACTCTGATTTCAGTATGTTTTTCATATAGGTACCAATCACTAGTCTTTGTTTGCTCTGACAATTGTAAAATCTTCTCCATCTCATCACTTATCCTTGGCTACTCTGTATTTGTTAATATGTTGATCAATGGATGGATGAATGAATCTGAAAACTCTGCATATGTGAACTCTATGGACTCTTTCCTGATCAAAGAGGTCCAAAAAATAACTGAAAGAGGATTTCCCTCTACATCAAGCTTTTGAAGAGAAAATGGAAATTTATCTGCTTGGAAATATAGGAAGATGTGGAGGAGGAAAGAAGTGTATCTAAACACTCCTTCAATTGGAAATTTAACCAATTGGTCATGGATATTATCTGCAATATATCCAGCATAATAAAAAATAACAGATGGAGGTTGACCTAGGGAAAATGTAGATAAAAAACCTAAAATGGATTCATCTATGTATTCATCAATGAAAGACCCTAGAATGAATGAAAGCATGGAAATTACATGCCTTGAACCCTCTGGAAATTTTGAAGTGGAGTATGGAGGATTAATTTGAGGAATCTCTACATGCAAAGACATAAATGTTTGGAATATTCGGAATCTCTTAGGAAAATCTAGGCCAATATACATCTTGGTAAGGGCCTCTATAGACAAAGGGACTGCTTGAGGATAAGGTCAAAGTTGTAGTATTTGGTTGATGGATTCAGCAGTAATGGTAAAAAGCACTTCTTTTTTGGAATTTACTATGGCTCTCTACTTAGGCACATAATACTGTTGACATAACCTAATGAACTCTTGACATGGATGAGTTATTGCAACAACATATTTGGGCAAGTGTGATTCCCAAATATGAACTTATTCTTCATTATATAAGGATTTTTCATAGCTCCAGTTATGAAGGTCTAGCGGATTAAATTCAACAATTGGGTCTGCTATTTTCTAGCCAACATCAGCTAATGGAATGTGCTCAATGTCTATGATAGGGGGCTGTAAAGGATTTACAACAATAGCAGTCTTAAAAGTCATGGTTCGAGTTGTTTTTGGTACTTTGGAACCTTTAGGATTTGTAGAACTCTGATTTTTAGTCATTTAGGCTACTTCTGCAAGATTAGACAGTTTGCAGAAGTAATTTTACTTTAACAGAGGTTTCTTGGATAGAAAATGGGCAAAGTATGGTTTCTTTCTTGGGTTTATTCTTCAATTTTGGATTCTTAATAGGATTTATAGGCTTTTACTGGTTTAGACACAAGAAACAGGGGTTTCTTGGGCTTTTTCACTAAGAAATTAGGCTAAAAATCATTTTGAGATTGGGTACAGAGGCTTTAGGATACCTTCAGAGGATTTTTGGCTTAATTTAGAGTTTAAACAGTTTATAGAAACTATAAAAACTCACAATTTCTCTTTAAAACAATGCGCAAAAAGAAACATGGTTTTTGGCAGAAAATTTGACAGGGTTTGGCCTATTTTTGGACTTTTTGATATGTTTCTATGGATGGTTTTTAAGCTCTAACAAAATTGTCTTTTTTAAAGGTCTTTTCAAATTGAAACAGGTCTGAATTTCAGAGAAAAACTTGTTATACATAGGTATAAGGTTTCGAGGAGGTTTCTGAGGTTTTTTGAAAAGTTTGAATAACTTACTTCTGATTTTTCGGAGCAATTCAGAGCTCCTCAACAATCTTCAATGGCTACAGGTTGAAATTTGCAGGCTTTTGGCTCGAAAACGGTGTAAAATGCTTGTTTCAAAGTCGGAAAGTTTTATACAGTGGTTACGTGCAGTAGGAGAGGAAATGAATGCATTTCCATGTTTATTAGGCATATTAGGTTTAAACGGCGCCAATAATTAATGGAGTTTAAGTTACGAAACTGGTGGTTTTCAAGTTCAAAGGATGAAAACCACGAATGGTTATCGCATGGCATTTGGGTGGTAAGTTGTTTTGGACTGAACCAACACGATCCAATATATATTGACCACATGCAGGAGGGAGAAAATCCCAATACCGCCCATTTTCGCGTAGAAAATCCCAATACCGCCCAATATTTGCGATATTGGTTTTTAGCCGTCGGATTGTGGGGTTTGATTGTCAACAACCCAGATCAATTGTGAAAGCTGCGTCGGGATTTGATAGTGGGTCCGGGGTATATTGACACGACGAGGAGGTTTAAACTTTAGAAATAAGTGTTTAATACATTAAAACCTTAGGTTTAAATGATAATGAGGTGGGGTAAGGTTTATGTATTAATTTAAACCTTTAACAATGTTTAAATCATACATATGGGTGCGGGTTTAATATTGTATAGTTTTTCAACCTTTGACATTTGTTTTAAACTATTGGGGGTGGGATAATTTCTTATAGATATGATAAACCAATGGGATAGGGACAAGATTTGTATTTTGCACGTGGAATATTATAACATTGGTTTAAAACATAAAATAAAGGGTTTGTGGGTTATTTAAAATAAAAGGGATTTAATACTATATGGGAATGTGTAACTTAAGGAATTAATATATAGTTAGAAGTTAATATGAAATAAGGGTGAAGTGTAGGGGATAGTGTATATAATGAAAAATACATATTTTTAAATCTAAGTAAAGTGAAAATACGCAAAGCTTGTCTTTGTTGTATTTTTTTTACATTTAGACTTAGGATAAAATGCATTTCATGGGTTTTGAGTGTTTTTGAAAGGAAAATGAAATTAGTTACTTAGAGTTTCACTTTTACTAAGTAAACATGAGTTTTTACTTAGGAAAAAGGGATTATGATTAATGGATGAAGGGTGAATGCTGATGAATATGAGTTTCATATAGGAATTCAATATTTTTAACCAATCAGGCATCGAGCCTTGGGTCCGGTCCCAACATAAGTTAGAGAAATGCTCTGAGCCTTTCTAATTGATAGTTTATGATATTGAATAATTGTAGGGGAGGGGAAATTAGTGATTTTATCCAGATGATTCTTTATTGCGTGATTACACAATTGCTTTCTACCTACCCATCTTTATTTCTAACATTTTTTACTTCATTTTCATGGGTGCATTTAAGCTTGCAACCCCAAATCCATTTTCTTTCAAAGCATAAAAACTATCTAAGTCTAATATTATTTCATCCGAGGGCTCAGATTAAACTATTGAGCTCCTCATTTATTCTCTATCTTAACTACTAATTTGTCAAGTTTATACTATTTGACACATCTTTATTTTCTATCTAAAACATGAAATTCAAACCATGTAAAGTTAAGATTAAACTGTTTAACTTAATCATGGATTATGGCATTTATTGACGATTTGCACATAATCATTATTCTTGCAATAAAGTAAATAGTAGTGGCATTTTGACTTGCTCACTTTCAGGTCTTATCTTCATCTCTTTTTCTTTTGGGGTCTATCTTTTTCTAAGTCCTTTGATTATTATTTTAGGACTTTTTACCCTCTTTTATTTTTTATTATATTTCATTTTTCAAAATATGGGAAAAAAACTTGTAGAAAGCAAGGTATGTACATATTTACAAGACTTATCATAGTCAATTAAAAAATTATGAATCCTATTATTATAGGACCCTAACAGAATTATTAAAAGAACGAAATTTTCTATTTATTAATTTACTTTCACTTTCAGTATTATTATACCTGCCGTAGGTAGTGTATATTGCATTAGGTTGGCTATTGATTTGACATTTATTTCTGTTTGATTCAAAAAATTTTAAATTGATCTAATGTTAAACATTATGAATAAAAATTCATGATTTTTTAATAACATTTTAATATATTTATCTCAAATTCTATTGGTTCAAAACTTTAACATGTTATTGAAAAACTCATAGTTATTCGTGCTGGATCAATGGTTTTCCTACGCTGTCAATCCCTGACTCTGAATCATATTAAATGTTAGTTCCCAGACTTCAAAGTCGTATTAAAAAATTACAGTGCAGATGTCACTTCTTGATTAGGGTATATCTACGAGAGATGTGTTCCTTCGATAGGGTTCAACGACCTCTATCATACACCAATATGAGCTTTATTGCAAATTTCTTCTCGGCCTCATCAGGTAGGAGAGTAGTTGTTTGAAATTCCTGCCAGCTTCGAGGCTCTTTCTCATGATATTTTCCTCTTTCTTCCTTAAATTTTCCATGCTTTATATCTTCTTGTGCTTCTCTCATGTCTTAATTTGTGGGTGATGCTCTGTGCATGACCTTTGCATACTCCGTTCATGTAACTTTTTGCAGCACCACCTTTGCATACTCTGTTCATGTAATTTTTTGCAGCACTGCCTTTGCATACTTTGTTCATATAACTTTTTACAATGGACACTAATATCAAATGCATTTCCTTACCTAGAAAATTGCATCCCACCTGTCTTTTGTGCTACTTCATTGTTTTTTCCAATCATTAGTTATGGAGATTAGGAATCTTGTTCTAAGTTAATTTAACTAGTGGAATCAAGATTATTGAGTTGTTGGAAGACGCACAGAAAAATCTCACCAATGTCAAGTCCAGAAAATGGGGCATGTGGAAAATTTCTGGTGACCATGAATCTGAGGGGAGAAATGAAGGAAGTTTCCATAAGAGGGTAAATTCAAATGGGGAGACATCTGAAGTTATATCTACTACTGCAGAGGCTTATAATGTTGCAGTGGCCACTATAGTGAGGGCTCCTCCGAAAGACTTCAAGGTTGTCAGAGAAGAATGTGCTTCCATTCGCATACAGACTGCATTTTGAGGATTTTTGGTAACCATTCTTCATGCATGATATTGTGGGGTTGGTTGTTTTGAGAGATGATTATTTTCAATCCATTGGCTTTGGTTTGGATTTTACAGGCCAATAGGGCACTGTGAGTGCTGAAAGGGTTGGTGAGACTACAAGCATTGTTTCGAGGTTGTCAGGTAAAGAAACAAGCAGCAGTTTCCTTGAGGTGCATGCAAACACTTGTTAGAGTTCAGGCCCATGTAAGAGATCGCCATGTTTGGATGTAGAATGAAAGCTTAGTTGTGCAGAAAATGATTGGTGAACATCGAATTTTAGAAAACAAACTACGAGAATTTGAGGTATTTTAACACTTTGGCCACTATGGTTTAGTAGCTTACTCTACCTACACAATGGGTCGGAGTGCCGAATCCTGTGAATGTCGGATTATCATATGTCAACTGTAGTTTAAAATATATATGAAACCAAAAGAAAATCCTAATCATCATTGTGTAATTTTATCATGAAAATTCCCTGCATAAACGCTTCAGGCCCTTGTTCTGATCTGTGCTTAGACACCAAACCAGGACCTCTCATGAATAAAAGAAGCTGCCCTTTCCTGGCCATATTTCTTTTCACGACCATTGTGCAGTGGACTAGATCATACCTCATATAGATACTTCTTTATCATAGGTCTGAAAGGATCTCAGTTTTTCCTATTTGTTACTCTCCCTTTGTTTCTAGATATGCTAAATTTCAGTTTTTGACAATCCCATCACTTATACCATAATAGTAATATCTATGTGATGTGGAATTTCCATAATGATTTTGATAACCTAAAAATCTTTTGTGTTTTAACTTGCAAAAAACTGGCTCTATTATCCATTTTGTTTCAGAAGTGCATTGCTTGTTTTAGCAAGGATGGTGTGATAGTCAAGGAACCCTTGAAGAAGTTCATGCAAAACTGCAAATGAGACAAGAGGGCACAATCAAACGTGAGAGAGCAATTTCTTATGCTCTCTCCCATCAGGTACACAACTATGTTCAATGTAGAAAAGCCACTTGAATACTCATTTGCATAAGTCCAGTTGATTGGACACTCTATTTTTGGCAGATTTTACATGTTGTGGTAAAATGCTCTGTATAAGACCCTTAGATGTAGATTCCAGCTTGACATTTTGAAATTTATATACTTGTAAATTTTTCAGCAATGGAGAAGCAATTTGAAAACAAACATGAGAAGCAATTCGAAAACAAACATGATTTATGCTAGAATTGATCCAGACAAAAATATCTAGGGTTATAACGCTGGATGGCTGTAAAGCCTTAGGAGAATAGACTCATGGAACAAGCCCAAATGGATGCTTGTGAAATTAAATCTCTCAGAAGCTATGATGGTGCTGGAGATAATATGAGGAAATATCATGAACCAGGCAAAGTTAAAGTTCGCAGAAACAATGTTAGTGTTCATGTTGCTGCAAAACCACCGTCAGGGGTTTCCAGTCATCCAACTGGTAGATCATCTTCAAACCCTGGCTCTGATATCCAATCTGATGAGAGCTCAACAACCTCAAGAGGATCATGTACTCTAAAATTTGGAAATACTTTGCAGACATCAGAGGAGAGTGTGGGGAGGCCTACTTACATGAACTCTATAGAGTCTGCCAAGGCTAAAATACGCTCATCCAGTGCGTCATGTCATTTGGCATGATTATATTTAATAATTTAATAATGTCCAGTGGATCATGTCATTTGGCACGATTACATTTAATGATTTAATAATTTCCATGAACCTTTGTTTCTTGGATGGCTTAACTACTGCTATTGAAACAATAAAAGGGACACTTGCTTATCTATACAATGTTGTTTTATTGTACTCAAAATGTTTCACCCTACTTCCTTTGATATGCATTCATTACAAAATTTGGCGCACATGTAATGGGACTATTTATTTTAATCTTTTGTTTTGATATATCTTTTTGTTTTTCATGCGAAATAGATAACATAAATTTTAATAAAATAATTTTTTATTAATTAAAATTTATTAGAATAGGATATTGTTATATTTATATTTTTTTGTTTTTCATGTGAAATAGATAACATAAATTTTAATAAAATCATTTTTTTTATTAATTAAAATTTATTAGCATAGAATATTGTTATATTTATATTAATAAATTACACAATGTATACATATTCTATCTCTCTAGTTTGAACCTATGAACTCGTAGAAGCCCACTCAAGCTATATAGTGAGTTGAACATTGTTTCATTAAAAAAATGTTGTGTGGTAATAAGTGAAAAATGTATAGTAGCAAATGGACATCAATTTATATTAATTATTTTTGCCTTAGACTAATTAATTATATATTTGTTGTTTACTTAATAACATTGAGTTCATTTGAAAGGCTCAAGTCATTGACAGTATGATGGGAAAAATCACTAAATTATAATGGATTCAGATTATGTGGATTTTCAAATTTCATTTTCTAACATCATATAAACATAAAAGAACAAAACAAAGATAATAAATAACAAATGTATTTTTTTTGCCTAAATGCAATTTTGTGCAATTGCTGTGATATATACAATTGTAACTTTTTATTACTTTTTATTTAAAGTTAACTATATTTAAACTAACCGGCAGGTAATAGCTACCATGTAGCACTTGTTATTCACAAAACATCAAACACCATCTCTCCTCTTACATATTATAATATGTTTTAAATTATTAACTAGAAATATATATCACAATGCCTATATATATATATATATATATAGGCATTGTGATATATATATATATATATATATATATATATATATATATATATATATATATATATATATATATATATATATATATATATAATTGTTTAAATATTAAAATAAGTTAATAAATTTGATAATATTGTTATGTTCATAAATGTCTTAATATTTTATATTAGTGTTCAATAATTTTGTATTGAAAAAAATGTTCATAAAAATAAAAGTTAATTTAAAAATATTTTAGATTTTTCAATTAAAATTATATAAAAAACAGATATTTTAAGGAGTGCCAAGTAACAACCATCAAGGTCATGAAATATATATATATATATATATATATATATATATATATATATATATATATATATATATATATATATATATATATATATATATATATATATATATATATATATATATATATATATATATATATATATATATATTTGTAAAATAAATAATTTATTTATTTATAGTAAAAATAAATTGAAAACATCTCGCAATTGCTCTAGAGCTCAAAGCTTCCCCAATGGAAACCTAGGGTTTTGAATAAACCTGCAACGACACTGGCTAGGGTGCGCACTGCCCTTCCACCGGCTTCAAGAATCTCTGGCAGTGAAGATAACTACTCTGTCTCTGACTGCACTCAATGACAACCGGAATGGGAGGGGATTTCACCCCTCCCCCTTCCGGCAACAATGACGCTGTCAATACTGACTCTTCTTCCTAGCTTCCATCCTCTGACTCTGCAAGGACGCAAACTGAACCTAACGCAGTGAAAAATGACTAGCCTAAGGAAAATTCAGGGACTACGGAGCAGCATAAGGCAACTTCAATGACTTGTCTTCTCATTGCTGCAGAACGTCTAAATATTGACATGCCAAGCCATTGTATCAATGCACAAATACAGTACATGAAAGATCATGCACTTATAGGAAAAATTGTCAAATTATGGCCTACTAAAAAAGCTCTCCATGGCTGGATCGCCTCCAAATGGAAGCCAAAAGGACATGTGACTCTCCATTTAGGGCCCAAAGGCTTCTTCAATGCTGTCTTCAATACAGAAGACAAAAACTGTATTGAAGAAAAAAACTGTATCTTGGATGGAGGCCCCTATTTTTTCAACTTAGTGGGTTTGTATCTCAGGGACTGGGTAGAAAGATTCAATCCAAACAAAGAAGATTTCAACTGGGCTTCTGTATGGATCAGAATGTACTCTCTACCTCTGGAATATTGGGATGAGGAATCCTTAAAGGACATAGGCAATGGCTTAGGAGAGTTCATCAAGCTCGCAGAGGAAACTAAAATCAGAAGATATACTTCATACGCAAGAATCTGTGTCTACATGTATCTGGTCAAGGCTCTCACTGACTTGGTAAGTCTCTATCATGATGATTTTGAAAGGGTGCAAACCATAGGTTATGAGCATGTCCCCTTTTGTTGCAGAAAATTCCATGAACATGGCCATCCATTCCATGATTTCCCACTTAACCAATCTCCCAAAACCACCGCTACCCTTGAAAAATATGATGCAAAGGGTTTTACCAAAGTACCCAGCCGCAAAAAGCACAATAAGAAACCTACCTCCACCCCAAAAGTTTCACCTCATGCTTCTACTACTCCTTCTACCAGTAATAGCTTTGAGATCTTAGCTAAACAACCTCTGACAGAAGGAGAATCCTTGCATCAAGCCACAGAAGTTACCAAACCCACCATCTCTAAACCATCTGTTTACCCCCTAATCCCCCAACCTTTACCCAAAGATCCACAAGAACCTCCAAGCTTCACTGTCAATCTCAACAATGATTCAGATCTGATAATCTGGTAGCCCAATCATATGGATATAGATGGCCTATCTCAAGAAACCTCCCTCAAAGCTGGAACAGTGACAGAAGGAAGCCATCCCAGTCATATGGAAGAGGAACCTGAAAGCATTGACCTAGGAGATCTGGACATTATAGGTTTGGAGAAGGCTTGTAAGAAAAAAGAATATGATAAAATACCTGAAAGATAAATTGATAGCCTAGAGGTGATTCTATTTCGAGCGCAGCAGGAAAGATCACTAGGCATACAACGAGGAAGTCATTGGGATGGAAAAAAGCTATTCAAAGAAACAAAAAAACAAGGGCAAAGAACAGATCTGCAGAGGACCATAATTGTAGGGGAAATGCTGGTGGAATCTGGGAGATATCCCAAGTTGACCAAGTATTATCAGCCGATCTCCAACAATTCCCAATGAAACTCACCTCATGGAATATTCGAGCGCTCAACAGCCCCGCGAAACGCCGGATGATTAAAAACATGATTCAGCAGGAAATACCAACTGCTTTTTTCATGTAAGAAACTAAGTGCAATAGCCACACCATTAGCTCCATCATCTCCAAATTTTGGTTTGGATGCAACACAGTAGCAGTAGATGCCTCAGGAGCCTCTGGAGGCCTGACAATCACTTGGGATCCATAGATCATTTCACTCTCTGACTTTCATACTTCACACAATCTCATATAAGCATCCTTCCATCTAATTGGCTCTAACATCCATGGACACCTCTCCAATGTCTACTTCCCTCAAGATCCATTACAAAAAATTGCTCTGCTAGACACCATGGAAATCCTCAATGCTACCCGACATCATCTGCTCTGTATTATCAGGGGAGAATTTAATATGATTACCAAGTTAGAAGAAAAGAGAGGAGGTCCAACTAAACTAGATATGGACAACAACCACTTCAAGGAATTCATCCAAAGAAACTGGTTAATTGACCTTCCTTTTTCCAATGGGCCATGCACACATGGAAAAACAAGCACGCAGGCTCCCAACAAATAGCCTCCAAGCTTGATCGCTTCCTAATATCGGATAATGCTATCCACTTAGGGGGAGATATACACTCTTCCATTCTACCCCTATCTGGTTCTGATCATTGGACCATTCTTTTGCAGTGGTTGCATCCTAGAGCCTCCACTAGGCGTCCCTTCAGATTTGAAGCTTTTTGGCTTACTCATCCTGATTTTAAAAGCATGGTCACAAAAATCTGGAGCAGTTTCACACCTTAGGCAAGATCCAAAATATATCAATTCCAACAAAAGCTCAAACATCTCAAGAATCAAATCATGCAATGGAACCACTCCACCTTTGGGAACATCTTTCAACTATAGAAGATTCTAGAACAAACCACGACTGAACTTCAGCAGCGCATAATCACTGAAGGAAGAACAAAGTCTCTAGCTACCCAAGAATAGAGCATACTCTCTAAGATGGAATAAAGAAGAAAGCAAGAGGAAATCATATGGAATAAAAAATCACGAATAATATGGCTAAAGGAAGGGGAGAAAAGTACTAAATTCTTTCATCGCTCAACCATTCAAAGACGAATTCACAATCGGATTGCATCTACATAATCAACAAGGAGAAAGGCTAGAGGAACATGAGGATATTGAGAAGGATCTCCTCAAACATTTCAAGATTTTTCTACAAGAACCCCAGGGAAGCAGACATCAAGCAATCAAAAAGGTTACACAACATATCCCTAAGATTATCACTGAAGAACATAACATGATGCTCCTCCGCCCAGTCTCCCTTCAAGAGGTTGAACAAGCAACGACTCAATTCAAAGATGGTAAAGCTCTAGGTCCAGATGGCTTTACCTCCAATTTCTTTCATCACTTATGGGATCTTATCAAATTGGAAGTTTGGAATCTAGTGGAGGAATCTAGAGAATTGCATTGGATTCTCCCCTCTCTCAATGCCACCTTTCTCGCCCTCATTCTAAAAGAGGAACATTCTAACACCCCTGATAAATACAGACCCATTGCATTATGTAATGCTATCTATAAGGTGATTTCTAAGGTCATTGCTAATAGGCTTAAGACCCTGCTTCCACTGCTTATCTCACCGGAACAAACAAGCTATGTTGAAGGACGATAGATTCTGGATGGGAACATACTCACTCATGAAGTCATGCACTCCCTGAAACAAACCAAGAAGGCAATTATTCTCTTAAAAATTGATCTTTCCAAAGATTTTGACAAATCAAGTTGGGACTATATCAAGCAGGTGCTCATTGCTTTTGGTTTCAGCCCCTCCTAGACTAGATGGGTTATGAACCTCATTTCTTCCCCCTTCTACTCTATCCTCATTAATGGTATTCCATCTCGCCCTTTTTCTCCCTCCAGAGGCATACGCCAAGGTGATCCCCTCTCACCTTTCCTTTTTTTCCTGATGGCAGAAGGGCTTGGATGTCTTATTCAAATGCAATCCGCACTCAAAACCTCCATGGAATTTCCATTCAAGGCTCTCAACCAATCACCCATCAACAATTTTTTGACAACAATATGTTGTTCGGTCATCCCTCTGTTCAAGAAGCTCTTACTTTCAAATATTTTCTTGATATTTTCTCGGATGCCTCAGGCACCTCTATCAATGCTGGAAAATATCAGATATTCTTCTTCAATACCCCAACAATTACCCAAGGTAATATTTCCAGGATTATTTGCTTCTCCATAGCTTCTCTTCCTTCCAAGTACCTTGGAGCGCCCTTGATTGATTCCGCGATTAGACATTCATCCTGGCAAGAGCTCTTAGAGAAACTTGAAGCCCACCTCTCTTCGTGGACCTTTAGATCCCTCAATATTTCTAGTCAACTTATCCTAATCAAAGCAGTCTTGCAATCTATGCCCCTTTATCTCTTCTCGGTTCTAGCGGCACCAAAATGGGTCCTCAAATAGCTCAAGAACCTGCAACGTAATTTCCTTTGGGGCTCCTTTGGTCAAAACTGCAAATGGGCTTTGGTAAAATGGTCAACATTTTGCATGCCAAAAAAGGATGGTGGTCTAGGCTTAAGAGATCCACATCACAACAATGCAGTCATGGGCACCCGTAGCTGGTGGAAATGGTTATCTGCGCCACACACGCCATGGGCACATATCGGAATGTCAAATATGCCAACAACATATCACCTGAAGATCTTATCAGATTGGCCACAGCTGATACGGGCTCTCTAATGTGGAATGATGCCAAACAACATAGAGCCCTCATTCAAGAAAACAACTTCTGGGAAGTCAGAGACGGAACTACAACACGTTTCTGGGCAGATTCTTGGCAACAAAGGCCCAAATTGGAAAATCTCATACGGCCTCAGCAACACATGGATCACCTTGACCAACTAGATAACAAAGTCAAACACTTTTGGGCAGCCACCATAGTACAGGGTTACTGTCAATGGATACCAACAGCTTAGATCTGCGAGAACTAGTAGGGGGAAATAACTACGTAGATTGACACAGAGCTCAACAACAGAAGAATCAGATATTCAGAGAAGAAAGATCTTCTCAGGTGGGGTTACACTCCTCAAGGCACATTTACTACTAAGGAAGTGTACACCTTGATGTATCCCACCCATGATCCTAAATATCTGTTCTGGACCCAAATATGGCGACCTGACATCTGGCCCAAGGTTTCCACCTTCCTCTGACTTCTATGCAACAAACGCATCCTCAGCTGGGATAATCTTCTAAAAAAAGGATTTATAGGACCTTCTAGGTGCCCCAACTATTTAATGCAAATTGAAACTATCCAACATCTAATGGATACATGCACCTTAACCAACAAATTGTGGGAAAAAATCATATTCAGATGTAGAAGATCCAGTCGCATAAAGGGTGATGGTGTTAGCACCATTCGAAATTGGCCCTTGGAACCTTATAATAGCAGGTTATTAAACACTCTTTGGACTCTTTTCCCAGGCCTTCTCCTATGGACAGTCTGGAAGGAAAGGAACAAAATAATATTTAAGAATCAGATCACCCATATAGATACCATTTGGAACAACCTTTGCATTAACCTCTAAGAAACACTCGCTCTACACCAATGGCAGGACTCTGATATTCCAACTCAAGATCAGGAGAAACTCATTTGGGCGAATTGGAAACTTTTATTGCCATTCCTCCCCTTTAGTACTAGCACTCCTTCCAACCATCATGAGTCACCCATCACATGGGTTCCCCCTCTGGTTGGATTGATCAAGATGAATTTCAATGGAGCCTCCAAAGGCAATCCGGGAGCAGCAAGATTCGGTGGCATATTTTGTGATTCTGTTGGTAACCCCCTTTTGATATTATTTGGATCCATAGGATGGGATTCCAATAATTCGACTAAACTAGAAGATTTATGGCAAGGTATCTATCTGGCTCAGCTGCACAATTTTTTCCCCACTGAAGTTGAAGGAGACTCTCAAATCCTCATTAATGCAACTATTCATATCCTAATGGGAGCTTCTACCTCAAAGGTTTCCAAGATTTGGCGTCTTGCTGCCAGATTTGAGCTCATAGAACAGTGGCTAAAGTACCATCAGACGATCTCCTTCAAGCATGTCAAATTCTCGGGTAATAAAATAGCAGATCTGCTTGCAAATAAGGGAGTGTATTATGAACATGCCCTCTACTTTGGCCCCCTCAGCAATCTCCATGATACCTCTCTCATACAGGAATGCACTATGCTGGTGCACATGGAAACTGCAATCCTGGATGTGGGTGAATATTGAAAGCGGGCATACGGCGAGCCCAGTGCATGACACATGGCTCAGCCACATGGTCACGCATGGGCTCAAGCCATGGGCATTACAACCTGCCAACTACACTCAACAAGGATTCATTAATTTGCTTGTCAGTCGATGCAGCCACCACCCTTTCAAAATGCCTCTACGCTGCAGCATTCCTCCATCGCCTTCAAGCTATATCTACCCCTTTGTGGTCTTAGATCCGAGCTCTCGAACGCCCACAGGTAGGCGATGTAGCCTCTATTGCTGTATTGTTCTCGCCCCCAGCCACCACGTCTCCCATAACTTCCACTGCGGCCTTAATTTTGATTCAGAGCCTTCGGCTCCTCAGAATTCTATTCCTTTGGCTCCTCATACGTCTATTCCTTCGGCTCTGCTCTCTTAGCCCATCAACATCGCCTCCACCAGCTCCACTATCCCTAGACACCACCGGATGCGCTACCGCCGAGGCAGTGGGCGTGGACGGGCGTCTTGACCTCTGCTTTCCCACCGCTCTGAGTCTTCTTCTCCATCTCTTGAGGATTCGTATGTCTGCTATCCTGCAACTCGTAGCGGTAGAGGCCGAGATCTGGCTTCGAGGCGGTCTCGCTCCTTAAATCTTGTTTGCACTTCGGGGTTGCGCCACCCCACCAGTCACTCCTCCCCGCCTCTGTCGAATTTGGAGATGTTGCCCTCTCTGTCCACCGCGCACTCTGCACATTTCCACTACAACTGCACCTTGGACTGCCCTCGTATCATAGCCACCATCTCCATCAAATTAAAGGAGGAAGCTTCTCTTGATGATAGCCTTCGCCCCAGGAAAATGCTCAGAAAATCTACAATTGACTCACTGCCTTAGCCGCCTTCGTGTAAGTATGAAGCTCTCCCCGTCATTCATGGCGCTCCCTTTTCTAGTATCAAAGGCAAGGGTAGCAACGACATTGGCAGTAGTGGAAGCAAGAGCAACAGTAAGGATTGGTCTGGCAATGATGATTGCACAGATAGTGCATGCATCACCCTTACTCCTAAACATGCCGTGCCTCAAGATAAAAAGGCTGATGACTCCTCCGAGGAGTATAGGTGCCTAATTGTGGAGGAGCCACTGCTCCCACGCAATGACACCTAACTTCTACAGGTTTCTTTTCAGTTCGAGTCTCTTTTTCTGGATTACTATTTCTCCCTTGGCTATTTTCGTAATTTACTTCTATTTTTTGTATGAAGCTGGTTTCCCTGTTATGGGCAGTTGCAGTAAGACTAGTTTGACTGGTTTCCCCTTCTGGGGCAGTCACTATTTTGTTCTTTTGACTTATAATGCCTTTGGAATTGGCTAGTCCAGCAATTCCAGAGGCCAGACACTCCATGTACCATATGTTATATTAATAGAATTTAGACTTCAAAAAAAAAAATTTGAAAACAAATTATTAATTGATAAACGTTCTTATATTAGAGTCATCCTTCCCTAACTTCAATTTTATTTTAAAAACAATTAAATTTATTGTTGGTATTTCACTTCAATATAATATCCTTTGTTGTTTTACAAAATAAATGGCTATCATTCATCCTAAACCTTAATCTTAAACTTGTATGTCTCCTTTCTATAAATCTTCAAAATTCGAATAGCGAGTACCTGCACAGATATCCATTCAATCTATTGGCATTATGTCCATCCAATTGGCCATATTCCTCCATTTCATCTGTCCTTCAATCATTCAGAATGTGAACGGATTCATGTGGGTGGATTGAAGCTCGGTGTCGACAAATTTTAGTCTTGCAGAAGCAACGCCAGTGACAACCACAAAGCTACAACCTACTCAATCTAGAGGTCTAACTAAGTTGACGAGTCTGTAAATCCCAAAAGAACTGCCAAGGTGGGCAAGAAACGATCTAGGGCGATCTCAGGGCATTCATGAGATCCCCTATGAGGCTACTAAAAAACGACACTTAAAATTTCAGGGTCATGGTACAACGCTTCATAGCTGTTCCTGAAACCCTCTTGTGATATTCTAACACGTAAAGAAGTTTCTTGACAATGAGAAGTGGCTATAGAAAATACCGTATCACATTAAAACACATTATTCAAACTTAATCATGCAAGATGTAAGAGCTTAACATTATTGGTTAGTAATGTTATAATAAAGTTTGTCGTGAAAGCGTCTGAACTCTAACTCCACACTCACTTGTAGGAATCTTATTTGGTAGTTAGAGGCAGCCTTCTTTTCTAAGTAGCTCTCAGTACTTTATTTAGTTTAAACTAGACTTATCCTAATAGGTTTCCATAGATTATCATATTGACAAGTTATGGGCTCATTAATACTCTAAGGTGGAGGGAAATTGTCATGAAAGCAACTATCAGAAAATTGGTTTGTCAAAGCTTTTACATTCATATCATTTGAGGGCATATGCATATTTTTATTCTTACTCGGTTACTCCTAGATGGGAAGCAATAGACATAACCATACTCGAAACTTATGTGATTATTAGTCCCCACCATAAGGCACGAGAGACTATAGTAGAGGAAATGTGCGAAAATAATGTTTTCATTTTCTGCTATTTATATAGTTGCGAAATTTGTTTTTTTGAGGAGCTTTATCGAATTTTTTCCGGCCGACAAGATTTGCAAGGAAAAGTTTGGCTGAATTTTTTTTTCGTTAAAACTAACGGGATTGAGCGGCAAAAAAAAATTGGCCGAACTAAAACATCTGCAACTACGCTGGAGCTCGGCTTTGAACACATTTCTTCAACTTTGGAATGGTTAAACTCCATCAAATTTTATGAATTAACTTTCGGAATTGCAGAATTCAATCTACTTTCAAGAGATATAACTTTTATGGAGTTCCATAAACATTTACTATTTTTAATTAATTTTTTAATAAAGTGGTTGATTTTTTTTTTGAAGGTCATTATGATTCAGTGAAATCAAAATTCTGTATCTCCCAAAATACACTGTAAAAAAATTGAAAAATTTATGGTTCATTACATTGGTCCGTTTTCTATAATGGGTACTTCTTAGATTTATAGTTTATAACTAATATGTTGAGAAACTTGATGTGGACTGAAAAATATTCAAAATATGCAGTTTTTTCATATTGGTTCAATTCAAAAAATTCTAGTAATTATTATATGCATTAGTTGGTTTCATAAATATAATGATACCAAAGTAGACACTTCCTAGATTGTTGTAACACATTTTTTTCTCAAAAACACCAAGTTTTCAAAGAATACACCAACATGTCTCAACATGACCTTTTATGAATCCTTTGATTGTTAAAGAACACACACTCAAAGAATTGTTAAGTTGACATATCAAATGTGAATAAAAAAATACAAAAAATAAGCAATAGAAAGCTAATAAAATTTCAGACAAGTTTTATTTTTATCGTAAAATGAAATTCTAAATAGAAAAATTGTTTTGGCTTGTAGACAGTTGATGAACTTCTAAAAATGATATTTTTTTCTCAAAAAAGAGAAAAAAAATAACACAAATGAAGAGTTGAAACCTAAAGATCTCATACAATTTTTTTACTTTGCCTTTTCTCCACCTAATTAAATATTTACACCATTTTCTGTTAGCCAATGAAGTTTTTGAAGAGTTTAGAAATATTATTTGGCCTTTTCTTGAGGCGGAAAGGCGCATACAAACTTTTCTTTAGAAAAAATATGGTCGAGCCATTTTTTCCATAATCCAGTAATACTCTAGCATTAATTCATTTACATTAAATGTTTGAGAGTAAAGAGCCATGATCGGTACATTGAATTTCAAGGAGAATTTGAGAACTAACACATTTCCTATACATGAGTCACCAAAGCTGAGAAACACATGTCTTGTACAGGAGTCTACAACAACAAAATTACCCTTCAATTATTTTTCAATTCTTGGAGAACTATAGGAATATGTCCTCATACACCAGTGTGCAACAACAAAATTCACTTACAATTCTTGGAGAACCCAAAAACAGACTTAGCAAAAAGAAAAAGGCGATAGGGAGAAATTATTTGTCTGTATTGAGTCTCTACAACAATATAATTACTATGTAATTCGAATAATATTTTCATGCATTAAGTATTTTGAAGAAACATAATTCTTGTGCAATTCAAAGGAATTCATTGTGTTCATTCAACCTTCGCAACAACAAAATTCCAACAAACTTCCAATTCTCTATAATTCTTGGAGACTTTTGACAAAGGATCCTTGCTCAATGGGGAGACTGTAGCTTACTTTGAACTTGTTGAATCATCTCGAGCACACAACATAACAAAAGAATTGTCAGCATAACAAAAAATATTGTTTTTAGGTACATATTCATTTTAGTTCATTGTTCAATGTTTGAAATTTTTCTTGTATGGTCGTAGCCAAATTTCCATTTTTATATATTTATTAGTGGCCACCAGATATTCTTGATCTTCTACTATATCTATAACTGGATTTAAAATTACTTATTGCTCTGGTAATGGATTGGGAACAAGACGAAGGGAACTGGAATGGGCTATCCTCCTAGGTTAATGAATAAAGCAATCCATCAAGAAACTATCCCTTCCCGAATAAATGAAACACCATGCCTTGGAACCAAATGGAAGCACAACCAAAATAAACACTAACCTCTAGGTTTTTTTACCAAAATAAAACCTAACCTTTGGGTTTGTTCAACTTATTGAAGTCCCATACCTTTGTAGTTGTAACTTAGATAATTGTTTTGATTGTATCTACTTTGCTTGTAAACTTAGATAATTGTTTTGTTTTTCTTCACTCTACTTCATTTTGATTTTAAATCACCCTAAAATACTTACATATATGCAAATTTAGACTTCATTTTGAACGTGAAATTTACAAGGATCCAGGGAGATTAGCTCATTTCATCGACTACACTATTGAAACTCATTTCCCTCTAATCATGGGTACAAAGGATTGTAATCTAATCTTTTTTGGGTTTGGATGATTATATCAAGAGTGAAAGGCTTAAGTCTGATGTACCCAATTTAGAGATCAATTTTTTCTGAGAAGGGAGCCATTTTGTCATGGAAAAGTTTCTAGAGGAAGTGAATAAACTAGTACTTGGATTTCTAAATAAGCAAAAGGAAAGCACGTAGAGGCATATCATATTATTATTTAGTAAATTTAATGAAAACCATGAAACTCGCATTAAGCTCAAAAGGGTTTCAAACCCTAGGTAATTTACATGGTAAACATGTGTCAGTTGGAGCTAATGGAAGAAAAAATTATGCAATTAGGTGAAGAAAATAAAAAATGGGTGTTTTCATGTACATATGTTCCTTCATGTATTTTTTTCTTCTGGTCATTTGAATTCTAGAAAATAAATTTCTAGTTATTTCTAATAAATGAAATGCACTCCAAATCTAATGAAATTATGTTTGCTTTTGCATTTTCCACACTCGAATATGATACTACAAAACTTCCATTGAATATGAGAGAAATGCATGTGATTCCTGGCTAGAGAAAGGTCTTCGTAATATATTGTTTTCTCTAAAAGAATAGAGACAACGTAATTTAGGTTTTTTGGGTCGTCATACCTTTGGTTTGGTTTCATCTGCAAGCCCAACTATGATTGTTCTCCAATTAGAATAAGCCCAAACCACTGCATAGACTCGATACATAGACTGGATCAATGAGGGATTGATTGTGTATGTTGTTGTAACTCTTCTAATGCACCTACTCATATTTATCAAAACAAAAAAAATACGGGATCAAAATGATATTTCTATTTAATAGATAAGATGTGGAAAAAACAAGGCCAAAGAATCCATGAAAAAGGAAACTATAGTGAAATAAAGTGCAAGATTGTTGTTTGTAGATGCACTTTTGTAATATTACACCATATGTTTCATATGTTGCAAAATGCCAAAATTTATAAATCCTACCAAGAAATCCTCATTACTATGATGTTTTTGTCTCAATGCTCGAGCATCCCATCCATCCGATGCATTCTTTCCAATACAGTAGGCATTTCACCTTCTTCACACCTAATTTAGTGCCGCACCTATCGCCTATCGAAGTGATGTTCTTTCACCTCATACGAGAACATTTCTGTGGTCGGCCTGTGTATCCGGGTGCACGCGTAAAGGCATCTCATTGGTTCCACGAATCTCACTGCACTGACCGTGGCAAACTCCTGGCTCGACAAAGGCATTCAATAATTTTGTAATTTAATAATTTAATGGGTATATATTTATATTTTCCTTTTAAAATTTACTATATAATTATTAAAATTCAAGAGAAAGGAAGACAACCTTTTTGTTAAGCATACTTTATCATTGATAAAGGTATTGTGCAGGTTTCAATTTATATTGATCCATTTGGATGGTCGAAAATTCGTTATTAAATCTAGTTTTTGTTTTGATTCTTTATTTGTAAAGGTGGCTATCACCCGGTAACTAAGACTTTCTAGGAGTTTACCCATCCCAGATCACCTCTGGCTCAAGCGCGTTTAATTGTGGAGTTTTCCCCACAATCAAGCTCACTTAACTTGCTACCCCATTTGCAAAACCTTAGAAAGTATTGTGCCTCATGAACCATCATGAACCATTCAAGTAGAGCTCCCTTCACTCTTTTTATTTAAGTATTGAGGTGTTTTCACAGTGCATTATATTATATATCATTTTTTGGGATTCAACTGCTTTAAGTAAGTCATTTATCTATGACCATTTCTATGAGAAGTAGTCGTAACTGACTAATTTATCATGATTTTTGAATAGTCCACTTAACACTCATTGGGCATCGGGTGATGCTCACAAGGGTGAAGAAGTGGGATTGAGACTAGTGAAATGAATCACATAGGGTCAATCATCACTTTTGGGACTTTCATCCAGTAACCAAGACTTCCTGGGAAATCACCCATATTAAAAAACATAACAACATGTATGTATCCATTATTATTTTTCTAATTTATTAAATTTATTTATTATTATAATTATAAAAGGCATTGGTGTTTTTACCAATAATATATAAATTGAAATTATGTTTTACCCTCTCCTCTAGGTGTCCACTGGTCTTCAAAGAAAGGCATGCAAGCCACGAGGAAGAGAATGTCGAGTATCTTTTAACAGAAACAATGACAACGAAGAGTATGAGGAACCAGGGGAAGAAGACGATGTCAATTGGACAAGTGTTTAAAAATTGGTGTGCTTTTCAGTTTTAACATTATACAATATTTAAAAGATAATTTAAATTCAAATTAACAACATCTAAATATCTTTATTGTAAAAGTCAGCTGTGATTTCACTGTTCCAAGTTGCAGGCATCCTTATGCAATATCCTCGAGGGTCAAGGATTCCAGGAAGCTCTGTTGGTAAGCTGTGGGTAATCTCTCAGATTTAGAGAACTTCTATGTTCTAGAACATCTCCACTGCAGCTCCAAAAAAATCTCCTTGTTGCACAGGGTTTAACTTCAGCGGTCCTGGCACTGCCTTCTTTATCTAGCCAAGTTCCTCAATATTTTACACATATAATACTCACATTTATGTAGCACCTTTTACGTAGTCATTTAAGCTTAGTCCTCGTATAGCTGCAGTTTTATCTTTCCAACTAGAGATAGCATAAATAATGAACACAACGTGTTTAAGAAAAAAAATTCCAGCTCTATGAAGTATATTGATAAATATATTAATAAAGTTATATGATCACTTACGTTCCTTCACATGGAATGAATTCACGTTTATGAGGCGAAACGGATTAATTGTTGCAAGAGAGCGAAACAAAATTGTGATTAAAACAAGTCATGGCATTTGCCGTATCGGACAAACAAAAATTATTCACGCATGGTCATTCTTCATGGAATCGAATTTTATTAGATAATTGTAGCATGATTTCAAAACATGTAATTTATAGCATTGATATTTTCATTACTTGACATAGCCATTACATACTTAATGTCAATTATGAAAACAATGATTTTATTATGTTAAAAGAAAAAATTATGTGTTTGGAAAAACACACCTTATTTCAAAATGTGCAATCATTGATTTTCACTCGATCAAGAGGTGCATAAGTAAAAATATATCTAATAGGATTAGAAATCAACATCTAATTAACCAATCCTATGGGCCAAATACCATGGACCAAATATTTATTAATACTATGCAAAAAAAAATAAAAAAAATATTATCCCTAACATTAATATTAAAATATGAATAATAATATTATTATTATAACTTTGGATTAATACAATATCAATTTTTATATATTATAATATATATTAATATATCATGATATATATATTAACTCTAGATATATATGGGAGAGAATAACAAAGACATATGATAGAGGTGGAGAAATAGGGGGAGTGACAAGGGAAATGTGGAGATAAACTGAAGGAGAGGGGAGAGGAGGAATGAAGAGAGAGAGAAGGAGAGGAGTGAGAAAGGTAGAGAAGGGTAAGAGAGGGAGAGAAAGACATAAAGATGGAGATGGGAGAGAGAGAAGGAGAGAGGATTGGAGGGTAGAGAGAGAGTGAGAGAGAGAGAGAAAGAGAGAGAGATAGTGGCCCAGGTGGATATCGGTGGCCACCCACTTATTCCATTTGAACCCCCACCATCAGTTCTTTTAGTTTTCCAGTTTCAATAGAACTTACTATTTTTAGCAGTTTTTCGGGTCTTGAATTTCTGGAGCCGTTTTGAGGCCCTAAACGATGCTTTTTGGAAAAAATGGGAGCAACATGAGTCCATGGACCCATGTAAGTTTTACTCCTCGGATAGATCTTCCTAATGAGCTATTGAGCGCGTCAAACAGAGATCGTATGCCAAAGTTACATCCCCGGGAAGTTGAAACACCAATTTACCCAAACGGGATCCACAGTTTTGGTGCTTCATCTCCTAGGGTTAGGTTATTTGATGTTTAGGGTTTTCCATTCTTTCTCAATAATAAATAGGCCCTAGAGCCTCATTGTAACACAGTTAAGAGGCATATAGCCACCACACCTCTTCTCAGAGATAAACTACCATCGCCCTAGCTAGTTTATTTCCATTCTATCTGTAAACATATTTCAGTTATTTGATATTAATGAAATGAAGTATTATTTCCACTGCATCTCTGTGTTTATGCCTATTTCTCTATTTTATTTCGTTCTTGCATAAATCCTGATCAGTGGTATCAGAGCGGTCTACTCTTTCTCTGTTTTTCTTTGCATGTCCCCAACAAGGACAGGGTATAAGGTGTTAGGGCTCGATTTGGTTGAACCCTTGCAAGATCAGCCTCACAAACCCTGATGACCTCCCATGGCAGAAGAAAAGAAAGGCGAGGGAGCAGGAGATCTTATCAAAATATTGCTCAAGGAGGCCCTCGAGAAACAAAGGAACACAATGATGGATAACTTTGCTCAGATCCTTCAACGACTGCCCACCTACGACGCATATGCATCCAAAAACCACTCTGGAGGCACCACACCTTTCAAGTTACAGGTAAACTTTGACATTCCTGTATTTGAAGGAAAAATAGATGCAGACGACATAGATAGATGGTTGAATTTTCTAGAAGGGTATTTCTCGGTCCATGATTTCTCCGACCGAGAAAAGGTTATTTTTTCACTCCTCAAAGTCGCCCCCATGTCAAAGACTGGTGGGAAACCTACTGTGAGAAAAAGGACGAGGGGGAACCCTCTCTTTTCTCAGTCACACCCACTTACAATTCGTTCCTGGACGAAATTAAGGGACAATATTAATCCGTGGGGAGCTATGAGGACAAGTACATCCAATGGACCATGTTGTGGCAGAAAAGGGATCAAGATGTGCATGAACTAACAAATTTGTTCCATACCGTGTGCACAAAGTTGGGTATTAAAGATTCAGAGAGACATTTGGTGCTCAAGTACTGCAACTGTCTGTACAGACAGATTCAGGAGGAAATGGAGTTCCTCGACATTACCTTGCTTGGCATGACATATCGCTATGTTGTCAAGATTGAGCAAAAATTTAAGCAGAAGAAGTGAGACTTTGGATCTGTGAATCTGAAGCCAGGGAAAGGCGCCCCCGAAACACAGAACAGGGAGCAGAGCCAAAGCGGGGTGATTCAGAACACCACCAAAAATCCAAAGAAGGACACGGGGAAGTGGTGTGAATTTCATAACAACCCCACTCACAACATAAACGAGTGTCGGGCCAAATAGTCGTTGGTGGCCAAATTGAAGGTACCCGAATCATATGCATGTTCTGATCCTAAGCCAGAACTAGAAAAGGGAGATTACAAAGGGAAGAATATCATTAATGCGGACCCCAGTGCCATTATTTCCACCACCAAGCTCCAGAGGGAGGACCCCAAGGATCCAAAGGAGGGGGAACGCCTCTTCCATTCACAGATGTGGGTGAAGGGTTCTCCACTGCAATTTCTTGTCGATAGCGGAAGCCAAAAGAAACTCATTTCAGCAGAGGTCGTGAAGCAGCTCGGCCTACAGATGATAGCACAACTGCATCCATATACCATTGGGTGGCTTCATGATGCAGTCACTCCGCTGAAAGTGAAACTCTCTCCTTTCGATGCCCTCGTTCTTTGTTTCCCCGTGGTCCCCTTTAATTCTTCGGCAATGTTATTCATCAATTTTGGGAAAATTGATGAATAAACATAATTGGTAGCATTTATAATATAATATTGCAGTCCCGGCTTATATATATATATTCCACTATATATCCACTCTATAATAAACTTTCACTCTTTTTAATGTATTATTATTATGAGCTGATGGAATAATATATCAATGATTTATAACAATAGCCTTTGTCATAATATGTGGGTCCAACCACCTTAGCCTAGCGAACCAATCAACAACGGCGTCGTACCTTGGTTAATTATCGTGCATTTCCGTCACGCGAGGGCCGTCCAATGGCCTGTATGATTCCGCTGCGTGTCCCACGACAGTCCTTTAACGCGCGAAATGGTGGTTTTGTGGGACGTCCCATCCACCATGTGTCATCCTCTCAGTGGAATCACTCCACGACCCAGCGATACCGCCTTCGTGCCAAAGGTGATGCGGAATGGGGGCAATCCACCGTTGTAATTCCACTCTGGTTTTCTACAGTACTTGCCTCGTTTAATGTATCGGTTTGTGCTATATTTGGTTATTCTCTGCGTGTTAACCAGTTTAATTCTTCGGTGGAGAAATTTAGTCACAAATAGACAGGTTATCTCGCGTTAGTGGGAATTCCACCCATGAACAAAGTCCACGACGCATGCGCTTGTGATTGGGATTTAATACACAAAGACCATTCGAACCATTAAGAGACACAGTAAACAGAGGGAGGGAAATGTATGGCAGTATTATATACGCACAGGCTACAATCGCTTCACGATTAAACAAATTTACTCAGAAATACCAATTCGAGACAAATTTATAATCAAATGGGAACATAATTCACTCAGTCGGAAGCAATTGCGCAACACAGAATTTATTGTAGAAACCTTTCTTCTATCCTCGCTCTCTTTCTTACATCCGGAAGCATACATTTATATACAAAATCTCATGACTCTTCGGTTCCTCTGTGAGGACCGTTCTAGAATTCAACAGTCTAATTAAAACAATTCGACTAACTGGACTCTGACAGCTACACTAACTGGCTATTCAACTTCTACGACTCCAACTGAAATAATAATAAAATCAGCTAAGGTGAAGACACCTAGCTGTAGCAATTTGACTATTTTTCAACCCTCCTAGCCACAACATGTGGACAAAAATCCTACATTGTTGGCTAGTGCCTAATGCTCCTGCATCACTTCACCTAGGGAGAGATCTCTGTGTCCGCCAACAGTGCCACCTTCCGTACAACATCAAACCATTCATGGATGAGGTATTGCGTGATGTTGCTCCTATTGATATAGCTGATGTATTATTGGGCCAACGATACTTGTGGAGGCGAAATTTTGTGTATGAGTCTAGGCCTCATTATGTTGTTATTACATTTGGAAATAAATTGTACAGGATACTAGAGGTAGTACCACCTCTCTCCATCTCCTTGAATATTGCAAAACAACACAGTAAGAGTATTTCCAAAACCATGAAATTTATTTTCCTTACAACTCGCTCATAGGGAAAGAAGAATATTGTGGCCACAGCCTCAAAACAGGTCTCCCCTGCACGGCAGCAGCAGATTGACAAAGGCAAGGAGGAATACGAGGACATTTTCTCCTCACCCACAGGGGTTCCTATACACTGTCAGGATAAGCACTCCATTGATCTAACCCTCGATGCACCGTTTCCTGATGTTGCCATACCTCATTTGACTACACAGAAAAAATCCTCACATGTACTGTCTCAGGCAACAAAATTTATTGAACGCATCCAACACATCTGCAAACAGGTCTACAACATCCTCGGCAAATCCAATACGAAGTTCAACAGAATTTGCCTCTCATGGAGGAACTTAACGTAATGGGGACCATTGATTCCTAAGGAGGGAGGAATGACCAAGGTGGATATTGGTGGCCACCCACCTATTCCATTTGAACCCCCAAAGTCGATTCTTTCAGTTTTTCAGTTTCAGCATAACTTATTATTTTTAGCAGTTTTTCGGGTCCTGAACTTTTGAAGCCGTTTTAAGGCCCTAAACGTCATTTTTTGGAAAAAAAACCTGGGAAAAACATGGGTCCATGGACGGATGTTGTTCACACCAAAATTTGTACTCCTCGGATAGATATTTCTAACGAGCTATTGAGCACGTCAAACGAAGATCATATGCCAAAGTTACGTCCTCAGGAAGTTGAAACACCAATTTACCCAAACGAGACCCACAGTTTTGGTGCTTCATCTCCTAGAGTTAGGATTTTGGATGTTTAGGGTTTTCCATTGTTTCTCAATAATAAATAGGCCCTCGAGCCTCATTGTAACACAATTTAGAGGCATGTAGCTGCCACATCTCTTCTCAGAGATAAGCTACCATCGCCCTAGCTACTTTATTTCCATTCCGTCTGTAAACATATTTCAGTTATTTGATATTATTGAAATGAAGTATTATTTCCGCTGCATCTCTATGTTTATTCCTATTTCTCTATTTTATTTTGTTACTTCATAAATCTAGATCAGATAGGGAGGAGGAGAGAGGGGGGTAGGAGAGAAAGGGAGAGAGAGGAAGGATGAGAGGAGGAGGAGAGAGGGAGGGATAGAGAGATGGACTTGGAGGGGGAGAGAGGGAGGTAAGATGAAAGTCACAGAGAGAGTGATAAGTGGAGAGAGAGGGAGTGACAAGGGAGAGATGGAGAGAAAGTGTGTATGTTTAAGGGTGAGATAAAGAGACATAGAAGGAGTGATGGAGACAAGAAGGGAGAGAGGGAGAAAGGGAAATATATAGTAATAGAGTTGGAGATAGATATAGAGTGATGAGGGAAGAGAGAGGATTGGGGGGCATAGAGAGAGAGAGAGGATTTAATGGAAAAGAGAGAGAGAGAGGAGGAGGTAGTGATAGATAGATATATTGGATAAATATAGTGTATTTTTTGGTGTTGATATAGAGAGATAGAGGGCGATAGAGATATAGATGGAAGGTGAAGAGAAAGAAGGGATAGATGGAAACAAGGAGGGAGGGACAAAGAGATTGATAGATATGGAGTGAGAGAGAGTGTGTGTTTGGTGGGGTGAGATAAAGGGACAAAGAAGGAGAGATGGAGGGAGATATCGATATAGATGGAGGGGGGAGAGAGGGAAGAATATTTCTTGCACTAGATGCATTGATTTTAGTGTAAATGGTGATTTCTAATCCTATTTTATTTCTTGCATTAAGTACATTGATTTTAGTGTATATTTTTATTTCTAATGATATTTGATTACTTCAACTATATGCATTGATTCCAATGTAGATGATTTCTAATCATATTTGATTTCTTTCACCAAATGAAAGAGAGAGAGAAGGAGAGGAGTGATAATGGTAGAGAAGGGTAAGATAGGGAGAGGGAGACATAAAGATGGAGGTGGGGGAGAGAGAAGGTGAGAGGATTGGAGGATAGAGAGAGACAACGAGAAAGAGGGAGAGACAAAGAAGGGGGAAGGGAGAGGGAGGTAGGAGAAAAAGGGAGAGAGAGGAAGGAGGAGAGGAGGAGGAGAGTGGGATGGATAGAGAGATGGAGTTGGAGGAGGGGAGAGGGAGGGAAGGAGAAATACATAGAGAGGGAGAAGTGGAGAGAGAGGGAGTGACAAGGGATGTATGGATAGAATGTGTGCATTTTTAAGGGTGAGATAAAGAGACATAGAAGGATTTATGGAGACAAAGGGAGAGAGAAGGAGAAAGGGATGGATATAATAACATAGTTGGAGAGAGAGATAGAGTGATGGGGGAAGAGAGAGGATTGAAAGGCGTAGAGAGAGAGAGAGAGGGTTGAATGGAAAATAAAGAGAGAAAGAGAGAGAAGGGGGGGGGGGGGGGAGATAGAGGGAGGCAAGAGAGAATGGGAGAGAGAGGAAGAGAGTGATGGGATAAGAGAGAATATTCTAGGGGGGAGAGAGAGAGAGTGAGTGAGTGAGTGATGGGGGAAGAGAGAGGGTGGTAGGAGAGAACATGAGAGAGAGGAAGGAAAAGAGAGGGGACTTGAAAGAGAGGAGGAGAGAGGGAGGGAGAGAGGAGATATGGAGGGAGAGATATGGAGGGATATATAGAAGGAGTTGTATGGGGAGAGTGGGAGGGAAGAAGAAAGACACAGAGAGTGAGTAGTGGAGAGAGAGAAAGATTGACAAGGTAGAGATGGAGAGAGAGTGTGTATGTTTGGGGGTGAGATAAGATACAAACAAGGAGATATGGAGAAAAGGAGAGAGATATGCATATAGTAACAAAGTTGGAAGGTGGAGATAGAGAGAGAGAGAGAGGGGTGGGAGAGAAAGGAAGAGAGAGAGTGAAGAGAGGTAGGGAAAGAGAGATGGAGATGGAGGGGGAGAGAGAGGGAGGTAAGAATAAATACATAGAGAGTGAATGGTGGAGAGAGAGAGAGAGGGATGGAGGTAAGAATAAATAAATAGAGAGTGAAAGCTGGAGAGAGAGAGAGAGAGAGAGAGAGAGAGAGAGAGAGATAGGGAGGGAGTGATAAGAAATATGGAAAGAGAGGGAGGTAAGAATAAGGACAAAGAGTGAAAAGTGGAGAGAGAGAGAGAGAGATAGGGAGTGATAAGGAAGATGGAGAGAGAGGGAGAGAGGATAGCATGAGGGAAGAGAGATAGAAGTGGGGGAGAGGGACGGAAGGGGAAGAGATAGAGAGGGGGAGAGGAGGAGGGAGTGATATATAGATATATTGGAGAAAGAGAGTGTATGTTTTTGGGTTGATATAGAGAGATAGAGGAAGATAGAGATATAGATGGAAGGTGAAGAGAAATAAGAGATAGATGGAGACAAGGAGGGAGGGACAAAGAGATTAATATATATGGAGTGAGAGAGCATGTGTGTTTGGCGGGGTGAGATAGAGACAAAGAAGGAGAGGTGGAGGTAGATATAGATATAGATGGAGGGGGGAGAGAGGGAAGAATAGTTGTTGCACTAGATGCATTTATTTCAATGTAAATGGTGATTTCTAATCCTATTTGATTGATGTCACTAGATGCATTGATTTTAGTGTAGATGTTGATTTCTAATCATATTTGGTTACTTGGACTATATGCATTGATTTCGATGTAGATAATTTCTAATCGTATTTGATTTCTTGCACTAAATGCATTGATTTCAGTGTAGATGGTGATTTCTAATCCTATTTGATTTCTTGCACTAGATGCATTAATTTCAATGTATATGTTGATTTCTAATTTTATTTTATAGTTTTCACTAGATGCATTGATTTTAATGTAGATAATTTCTAATCCTATTTGATTTCTTGCACTAAATTCACTGATTTCAGTGTAGATGGTGATTTCTAATCCTATTTGATTGCTTGCACTAGATGCATTGATTTCAATGTAGATGTTGGTATCTAATCCTATTTTCCTACTTGCACTAGATGCATTGATTTGAGTGTAGATTTTGATTTCTAATACTATTTGATTACTTGCATTAGATGCATTGATTTCAGTGTAGATGTTGTTTTCTAATCTTATTTGATTTCTTGCATTAGATGCATTGATTTCTGATTTGATTTAATTGGATGTATGATGGTGCATTAATTTTAAAGTCATTGGTTTAAGAGTGTGCATTGATTTCAGTGTAAGCACAAAACATTATTGACAATGTACATTGATTTTTTTGTTATACTAATTAAACCTATTAATATTGGAGAGAAAGAGAGACAAGGTATGATGTTTACCACAACAACTCGAGCTAAATATTTAAATGATTTACGATTCCAACTGTCCTTTTCATATAATCGATATGAAAATATGACAAAACTAATAAGGGTGACAATAAAAAAATTAGAAAAAAATAGTTTGAGATTGATCACAATGAAGACTATTTGTAATTGACTACATTATTATTATTCACACTTTCCATCATTCAATATTATTACATTGTCACTTTGCATTCAAAAAAAATTCATCATTTTTCATCATCAAATTTATTTTACAATATTTATCATCTCAAAAAAATGAGGCAATTAATCAAATTTAAAATTAAAATGACTCGATAAATCTCACACATATTTAGCATATTTAAAATGGTTATATTATTATTAAATGTATTTACATATTATTGATAAAATTATTCATATGTTGCTCATATTATTGATAGATTTTCCTTGGCCGCACACGACTGAACCGAGCCTAGATCCATCTTAACTCTGGATCTATTGATCCAGGTGGATATTGGTGGCCACCCGCCTATTCCACTTGGGGTCCCACCATTGTCTCTTTCAGGTTTTTTTTATAACTTATTATTATTTTTAGCAGTTTTTCGGTCCTAAACTTCCAGAGCCATTTTGAAGCCCCAAACAGAGATAGTATGTCGAAGTTACGTCCCCGGGAAGTTGAAACACCAATTTAGCCAAACAGGGCCCATAGTTTTGGCGCTTCATCTCCTAGGGTTAGGTTTTTGGACGTTTAGAGTTCTCCATTGTTTCTTGATAATAAATAGGCCTCGAGCCTCATTGTAACATACTTTAGAGGTCTGTAGCCGCCACATCTCTTCTAAGAGATTCGCTACCATCACCCTAGCTATTTTATTTCCATCATGTTTGTAAGCATATTTTTGTGATTTGATATTAATGAAATGAAGCCTTATTTCTGTTGTATTTCTATGTTTATGGTTATTTTTGTATTCTGTTCCGTTCCTACATAAATTCGGATCAGTGGTATCAGAGCGGTCTGATTTTTCTCGGTCCTTCTTTGCATGTCCCCAACGAGGTCGGGGTATAAGGATTTAGGGCTCAATCTGGTGGAACATTTGTAAGATCAGCCTCGCAAACCTTGACGGACGCCCATGGCGAATGAATAGAAAGATGAGGGAGCAGGAGATCCTATCAAAATATTTCTTGAGGATGCCCTCGAAAAACAAAGGAACGCGATGATGGATAACTTTGCCTAGATCCTTCAACGACTGCCCACCGACAGTGCATCTGCATCCAGGAACCACTCTGGAGGTGCGACTGCCTTTAAGGTACAACTAAACTTTGACATTCCCATATTTGAGGGTCAAATAGATGCAAATGCCATAGATAGATGGTTGAATCTATTAGAAGGATATTTATCGATTCATGAGTTTTCCGACTGGAAGAAGATTATTTTTGCACACCTCAAAGCTACACCCCATGTCAAGGACTAGTGGGAAACCTACTGTGAGAAAAAGGACGAGACAAAGCCCTCTCTTTTCTTAGCCGTACCCACCTGGAATTCTTTTCGAGATGCCATCAAGGAACAATATTATCCTGTGGGGAGCTATGAGGACAAGTACATACAATGGACCACGTTGCGGCAGCAAAAGGATCAAGATGTACATGAGCTAACGAATCTGTTCCATAACCTATGAAAAAAGTTGGGTATCAAAGATTCAGAGAAACATTTGGTGCTAAAGTATCGCGGTTGTCTGAAAAGATACATTCAGGAGGAAATGGATTTCCTCGACATATCCTCGCTTGGTACAACATACCGGTATGCTACCAAGATTGAGCAGAAATTCAAACAGAAGAAGTAAGACTTTGGATCTGCGAATCAAAAGCAAGGGAAAGGTGCCCCCAAACCACAGAACAAAGGATAAAGCCAAGGCATGGCGGCCCAAGACAACCTACCAAATACACAAGCAAAGAACAACACCGCGATGCCAAAGAAGGACACGGGAAAGTGGTGTGAGTTCCATAAGAGCTCCACTCACAACACAAGTGAGTGTCGGGCCAAGCAGTTGCTGGTGGCTGAGATGAGGGCTTCTGAATCAGATGCATGCTCCGAATCTGAATTAGATCTTGACAAGGTGAATGACAAATGGAAGAAGATTATTGATGCGGAGCCCAACACCACTATTGCCACTACGAAGATCCAGAAGGAGGAACCAGAAGATCTAGAGGAGGCAGAGCATCTCTTCCACTCCCAAATGTGGGTAAAGGGTTCCCCGCTACAATTCATTGTCAAAAATGGGAGCCAAAAGAACCTCATTTCAGCAGATGTCATGAAGAGGTTGGGCTTGCCGACCACAGTGCACCCACAACCATACACCATCAGGTGGCTTCACCAAGGACGAGATCTCCATGTCAGCCAGCAGTGCCGCCTTCCCTATAGCATCAAACCCTTCACGAATGAGGTATTTTGTGACATTTCTCCTATTGATGTATTATTAGGCCAACCATACTTGTGGAAGCGACATGCTGTATATGAGTCCTGGCCTCGCGCTGTTATTGTTACTTTGGGAAATAAATTGTACAGGATACCAGAGGTACCACCGCCTCCCACTATCTCTTTGGTTATTGCAAAACAATGCAATAAGCTCATTTCCCAAACCAGGAAATTTGTTTTCCTGATGATCCGCCCCCAGGGCAAGAATAAGACTATGGCCACGACCTCCAGACATGGCTCCTCTGCAAGACAACAAAAAATGGACAAGGTTTTGGAGGAGTATGGGGACATCTTCACCTCACCCATAGGGGTGCCTCTACACTGTCAAGTCAAGCACCCCATTGACCTGACCCCAGGTGTGCCGCTACCCAATGGACCGATCTATAGGCGCTCTGTTCTGGAGAATGATGAAATCAAGAGGCAGATTCAGGAGCTGCTGCAGAAAGGTCACATCTGGCCAAGTTCATCGCCCTGTGGGAGCTAGATCGTGTTGGTACAGAAGAAGGATGGGACTTGGAGACTCTGTATTGATTATCGGGTGCTGAACAAGATCACTATGTGGAATAGGTAACCGATCCCATAGATTGATGACCTTCTGGACCAACTCAAAGGGGAAAAATATTTCAGCAAGATCGACTTGAAGTCTGGGTATCACCAGGTACCAATCGAACCCTCTGATGTGTGGAAGACTGCCTTCAAAGCCAAGAAGGGCCTTTTCAAATGGCTCATCATGCCTTTCGGATTGTCAAATGCTCTCGCAACCTTCATGAGGTTGATGGATGACATATTTCATCCATTCAGCAACTCATTTGTAGTGGTATACTTGGATGACATTCTGATATTCAGCCAGACTTGGAAAGAGCACCTCCACCACATCCGAGAAGTCCTACAAACACTGCGGCAACACAAGTTGTGTGCCAATTTGGAGAATTGCACTTTTGGCATGACCCAGGTTCAATATATGGGATAAATTATTGATGAAAGTGGGGTGCATGTGGATCCAGCCAAGATCCAAGTCATTCGGGATTGGCCAGCCCCAACCACCCTAACAAAGCTTTGCAGCTTTCTAGGTCTTGCTAATTTCTACCGCAGGTTCGTGTTGGGATTCTCTCATATCACTTGGCCCTTGAGTCAAGTCACCAAGGGAGGAGCAAAAGAAAAATTCTGTTGGTCGGAATCTCAACAGAAGGCATTCGTAGAATTGAAACATCGCCTCTGTTCTGCCTCAGTGCTCACATTACCAGACTTGCAACAACCATTTGAGATCGAAATAGATGCCTCTGACTATACTATTGGGGAAATTATTACTCAACAGGGTTATCCAGTGGCATATCACAGTGAGAAATTGTTCGACATAGTTTGAAAGTATCCCACTTATGACAAAGAAATGTATTCCATTGTGCAGGCTTGTTGACAATGGAAGCATTACATTTTGGGGAAGGAGACAATCATCCACATAGATCATCGACCCTTGCAGTTCATATAGACATAAGGGAAGTTGCAGAACGATCGCCATTAGAAGTGGTCCACATATCTACAATAATTTCATTTCAACATCAAGTACAAGAAGGGTAGCACCAATAATGTTGCAGACTACCTTAGCCGACCACCGATCGTGGCCATAACCACCGTTCTCAACTCTTGTGGGCATGAGACTTCTGATTGGCTGATTCTCTACAAGAGCAATCCAGAATTCAGCTACACATACAAGGCACTCTTGGGGGGTATGCAAGTTCCAAATTTTCACCTTCAAGATGCACTACTATGTCACCTAGGACACCTTTGTGTTCCTTCAAGTGAGTGTGCCAAGATGATATGGGAAGCACACTACAGTCGAGTCGTTGGGCATTTTGGGGTTAAGAAAACAGTGGCAGTACTGCAGAAGTATTTCTATTGGCCGAACTTTCGACAGGATGTTGGGAAGTACATCAGATCCTGCACTGCTTGCGCCATTGCCAAACCAACCATCAAGAAGCAAGGGATCTATACTCTGCTACCTACCCCTAGTCGACCTTGGGAATCCATTTCCATGGATTACATGTCAGGCCTTCCTTCTACTAAGCATGGAAATGACTATTTTTTTGTGGTCATCGACAGATTCTCAAATATGGCCATTATGGCGACCTGCAAGAAGAATATCACAACAGAAGCCATTGCTAAAATCTTCTTTGAATGAGTGTGGGTGCACTTTGGGATCCCACAGTCTATCATATCAAATCGCGACAGCAGGTTCCTCAGCACATTTTGGTCCAGCCTCTGGTCAATGTTGGACACCAAGCTCGCCAAGTCCACAACTTTCCATCCCCAAACTGATGGCCAGACACAGGTCGTCAATAGGATGATTGTACACATTCTACGCATGTACAATTCAAAGAATCCACGCACATGGGATGAGAGCCTTCCCTATGTACAACATAGTGATAACCGGGCTCTTCACAGCTCAATCGGCCACAGCCCCTTTCAGGTGGGCTTGGGATTCCAACCACTATGTCCCATTGACATAACCATGCCATTTGCAGCTACTCAGGCCGATTCGGCTCATGTCCAGTCTGAAGCTGACAAAGAAAAAAACTTCATCGAGCGCATTCAGCACATCCGCCAACAGGTTCATGAAATATTGGACAGAGCCAATGCTAAGTACAAGCAACGACATGATCAACATCGGGTGCCACACAAATTCCAGGTGGGTAAAAAAGTGTGGCTACATTTGCAGAAGGAGCGCTTCACTAGACCCCACCACAAGATTCTCCCGCTTTGATATGGGTCGTACACCATCACAAAGGCTGTAGGGAACAATGCCTTCAAGCTCAGTATTCCAACATTCCTTGGTTTGCACCCAGTATTCAATGTAGACCGCCTTCGTCCCTACTTCCCACCTCTATTAGACACCTCTGAAATTGCAGAAGAACTCACACCAAAAGATTTAAACCCAGACTGCATGGAACAGGCCACCACAGACTGTATCATAGACATGCAAATCAAAAACACTCGCTGACAGAAGATCCAACTGTATCGGGTTGTCAAATCTGGCCAACTCTTGCACCAAGGCAAGTGGTTCACCAGGGACCAAGTTCAATAGAAGTTTCCTCATCTCATGGAGGAGCTCAATCCAATGGGGACCATTGCTTCCTAAGGGGGGAGGAATGATCCAAGTGGATATTGGTGGCCACCCGCCTATTCCACTTGGGGCCCCACCATTGTCTCTTTCAGTTTGTTTTACAACTTACTATTTTTAGCAGTTTTTCGGGTCCTGAACTTCCAGAGCCATTTTGAAGCCCCAAAAGGTGATAGTATGCCGAAGTTACATCCCCGGGAAGTTGAAACACCAATTTACCCAAACGGGGCCCATATTTTTGGCGCTTCATCTCCTAGGGTTAGGTTTTTGGACGTTTAGAGTTCTCCATTGTTTCTCCATAATAAATAGGCCCTCGAGCCTCATTTTAACATAGTTTAGAGGTCTGTAGCCGCCACATCTATTCTCAGAGATTTGCTACCAGTACCCTAGCTATTTTATTTCCATCATGTTTGTAAGCATATTTCTGTGATTTGATATTAATGAAATGAAGCCTTATTTCCACTGTATTTCTATGTTTATGGTTATTTATGTATTCTATTGCATTCCTGCATAAATCCGAATCATCTATCAAGCGCCGAGAGGGATAAAATATCTCTAGGTGCAAACCTTTCCTTATGTTTTGCACTTAAAAAAGAGGTTTTCACCTCGAGAGATTTAATCCCTCTTGGCACTTGATAGATCTAGCATTAAGATGGATCTAGGCTGGTACTTCAGTAATTAGGTAATGTGATTTCAAAGAGACAACAAAAACACTCAAAGGAGGGATGTGAGTTCGAGTATCATCAATCATTATTCATGTGTGTGCTATAACGTATATTTAGATTTATTACCTTCTATCTAGGAAAGAATAGGATTTCTTTGTCGGGCTCCGTGACCACTAAAATAAGAGTATTCATGAATGGTCCCGACCCTGACCTAACATGCCTTACACTCTTTTTAATAATGCCCTTAGCCTTCTCCGGAAAAAAATGTAATGCTTTGCCTTATCCTAGTCTTACTAGTCAAACATTGAAATTCTTTTAGAGTATAGAATAATGGTCAAATTTTAACCTTCCATGAATTCTAAACACCAGAAAATATTCATACTTATTCGTCGTCTAATATTGCCTTTTTAAAATAATTATCATGGTTGTAAGAACAAACAATCCTAAGACTCAGTGGTAGTAGTAGGGGCATCTCCTCTTGTTATATTAATCTTCGATGGGAAACAACAGACATAATTGTATCTGATACTTATCGATGGAAAGAGATATATTTATTGTTTTAATTTTGATTCGCCAATAGACATTTTTTTTGTATTGATTAGGCCATAGATAGTCATCTCTTAATTCATATTCTTGACTGAATGTACTACAATTAAAGTTTTTCATGTATTTTAGGAGTCTCCTGCTCCAAATTATTAGATTAACATATTAGGTTATCATATTATGTTTATTATAAATACACAATATTAATATATTAATTCACAATTATCAATACATAAGTTAATATTATGTATTTAGCGTTTACATTTTATATTATTATTATTATTATTATTATTATTTATAGTTTGATATAGTAGACATTAGAATATTTATAACATCATTATTATTATTATCTAATTATTTATTTATATATTATTTTTTATAAAATTATGAAAACAAAGGAAGAAAAAAATAGAGAATTATTTGTAACATTACATTCAAATATTATTATTTATAAAATTATTTGAAGAAAAGAAGAAAAAATAATAGTGACATTTTCATTGAACTTTTAAATTTCATAGAATATGGAAATGTACATACCAAATATAATCTTTATTTCTCTTAAACACGTCTACACACACAACATAATATTAAAATTGAAATTGTTAAATTATAACTCACTAAAAGCAAACTTTTCAATTTTATAGAATATGGAAATGTGCATACCAAACATAACCTTTATTTCTCTTAAACAAGTCTACACACAACATAATATTAAAATTTAACTTGTTAAATTATAAATTTGTAAAAGAGCATCTTTTCCTTTTTCTATTTAATATTTTAATGTCCCTATGTTTTTTGAGATTACCATAGTATCATTTTAGGTAATGTCTATACATTTTCCAACTTGTGTTATGTAACTTATGATCCTAAAGATTTTGAAAGCAAGGTGTTGAGACGATAAATAGCTCGAAAGAGACTCTATGACATCAAGACATCTTATTGTAACCACTTCCCCGTGATAATACAATTATATATTGTTTTCCCACATTAATTGTCTATGTTTGATGATTTTTGTATATATCCCCTTTATCATATATATAAGTCTTGTTAGATCGTATTTGGATTAGATGTGCTTTCATTCTTATTTTTTTGTTGTTGTCTACATTTGTTTTCTTCATGAGAATTTAAAACAAGGTTGGAAGCTACATCATTTCAAGTAAATAGTGAGGACAAACTTCGATAAATAGCTATGAAATTCTCACCTTGCTCCTTTCATTAGTGTTTTCATCTATGATTTTATTCCAATAGACCTAGGGAAATCCATATATTTCTGTTTTATTTTTTTCTACATCTGGGTATTAGATCTAAGGAGATTAGTCTTATCTATAAGAATGATTTATCTGACAAACAATTTGGAGCATCTTCACATTGGAATGATATAATTTGTTTTTTACAGTTTTTCGATGTAGACTATTCCATTAAGCAGATGAAGGGATTTTTCCATTACCAGAAGAACTAGCCTCAAGAAAACAATCTAGAGTTGATTGTCGTAAACACAAAGGTCATTTTGATTATATAAAGTCTTCACTTCCTTCTTTGATGAAGCATTGATAAATTATCATTAGCCCTGAAGTGAGTCAAAAAAATAGATAGACACACATTTCATGCCCTCACTCTTTCTGTTCTTGAAAGGTTTGAAAAGGGTGATGATCTTTTTGATCTAGAGTTCCTCCACCATGTCTCTGGTGTGAAGCATGTCATCATTGCATTCCTTCACCTTGGAGTTTCTTGCAACCCCTTTAATGGCTACCACAACCAAAAGGTTCGACCCTTCATTAATGATTTCATGAGGGATTCACTAGTCACAAACCCTTTGGCCCCTAGTGATGATTTCACCAAATCCGTATGAAGACAGGTCTGGAAAAAATAAAAGGCTTAACACTCAAATTAAATTTGGCATATAAATAATAAATAGACCTTAAAAGTGATGTCCTGGTCTTGGATCCATTGGACAACCTTGGATATGATCCACTAATATGTATCTTGGGAGCTAAGATCCAGAGTTCGGAATGTAGAGAGAGAAGACATATAGATCTCCCTTGAAATTATTCTATGAAAAAAATAAAAGCATTAAACAAAATACATAGTGAATGCCATGAAAATAAGATAAATCTTTATTAAATGGATAAAAAATTTATGACTACATTGTTGTGGACCAATATATCTTTTTACAAAGTAAGGCCACTACATTGTGGTGGACCAATCTATCATTTTACAAAGTGATGCCCATTATTTATAACCTTCTTGATTTACAATACCATGCATAAATACTATGAGTGGATACCATGAGTAAATACCATGGGTGGATGCTACTTTCCATTTGGATTATTGAGGAACATGATATAGTGAAATAACTATTAATGAACATAATGTTTTGACAAAATTTTACAAAGATAAATGTCATAATGTGTCGAATCTCATATAACCCTTTATGAATATCATGATGTCATGAACATAATTCTTCATTAATGTCACCATGTAATGAACATACAACTTCATTAGAACATCCATGATGTTTGTTATTCTTGATATTTATAGGGAGATAAGGACATAGGGACACTGTCTCATAGTCAACACGATTAACCATAGTCAACATGGGCATCATGGCCAACCATATTCAACATTAATAAAGTTGACTATTGTCAACCAGAATGAACCATTGTTGACATGGGTGTAGTCATAAACCATTTTCAACCACAGTGACCCAAGGCATCATGGTCAACCTTTAGTATCCACAATCATCTATGGGTAAACACTAACAAACAAAAATTATTTCAAAATGTGACAAACCAAATCGTCTTTATCGTGTGATGAACAACAAACTATGTTGCATTGTAACGTCACAAAGAAAATAGCAAACAATGGACACACAATTTCATGGGAAACAAATGATGTCAATGTGATAATCAACAAATGAAGATGCAATTAGACAAACATGGTTAACCATGTTCATTGATGGTCAAGCATGGTCATTTATCTATAGTATGGACAACCATGGAAACAAGTCAAGGTTTCCAACCATGCTCAATTAAGGTCAATAATGGTAAAGCCATGTTCAAAAATGGTTAATGTGGTTAACTATTGCTAACTATTGTTAACCATGGTGAACATGGTTGACCTTGGTCAACCATATTCAACATGGGAAAACAAACAATGACACACTTAGACAAAAACAAATGATGTTGTAGTGTGTTGAAGAATAAATGATGCACAATGTCACAAACAGTAAATGACATTGTAATGTCATGAACAACAAATGTTGTCGTAATGTGATAACCAAAAAATAATGTCGCAATGTGATAAGAACAAAGGTCATCTCATTGTGAAGAACATACAATGTCAGAAGGTGATGAACAACAAATGATGTTGCAATATGATAATCCACAATTGTCATCACAATGGACATCACAATGCAATGAAAAAAACCATTATCAACCATGTTTAACTAAGCCAACGACGATTGACCCTTAATTGACCATGGTAAAAAACAATCAATCATGGTCATCCATGGTAAAGCATAGCCAACCATAAATAATTGGGAAACCATGGTCAACTAAGGAAAAACATGGTTATACCATATTCAATAATGTTTTTCATGGTGAACATGGTTAATAATAGTTAACCATAGACAACATGGTTGAACATGGTCAACCAAAGTCAACATGGACATCATAGTCAACCACAATCATCTATGAGTAAATGTCAATAAACTTGATCAACCATGTATACCCATAGTCAACCATATGATAACCAAAGTCAAACATGCTCGACCAAGCTCAACCATGATCAACCATCAATAAATAAACTCAACCATTGTCAAATATAGTCAAACATTGTGAACATGTTCAAACATTAGAAATTTGGATTCTGTGATCCATAAAATGTATATAAATTTTTTTCATTGATAATCACATCAAAGTATATACTATCGACGCGTTTTGAACCAGATAGTGTGGTTCATCATCAGGACAAGATGAGAAATCTGATCAGTGAACCAGTTTAAATAGATAAAGGGATGCTCCAACTAGCCGTTGTAAATAATTGCTAGTTTGACTCAAATAAGAAATTTAATTAAGTTAAAAATGGATTAATTAATAGTTGTATATAATTTTAATCTATTATTATTGTTATTATTATTTATTTATTTGACTAAAATAAGGAGATTAATAAATTTAAAAATGAATTAATTAATGGTTTTATATAATTTATTATTATTATTATTTTTAATTATTTTTTTAAATATTTAGAAATGAATTAATTAATGGTTATATGCTATATAATTTTAATATAATTTACTATACTTATTTTCTTACTTAGTAAGTAAATTGAATAATTTAAATCCTAATTTAATAGCTATTTAAATACATTGTATATCGAGAATAGCTATAAATATTCTAATTAGAAAGAATGACATAATTTTAATTTTAATCTCATTAAAAATAAAAAAAGGAAGAAAGAGAGTGCGAGCAAGAAGACCCAAGAGGGGTTAAGAGGAGGAGAACGGACAAGGGGGAGAACTGGGCGGGAAGAAAAAACATCAACTAAGAGTGCAGGGAAGGACTCCGTCATCTGCTAACACTTCACCCATCATCCATGTTAAGGTTAATTGGTCTCTTTTTAATTTCTAAGGCTTCCCTTAACTTACGGTGGTGGAAATGGTCAATCCTCGCGATCACCTTAGCATCTTCAATGAAAATGTGTTGTTTTCTCTTTTCAGCATACTTTGCTAAGGCAGAGGAGTGTGATCTACCATGCTTAAGGTCAACAGCATGTTCATAAATTCTTTGATTAATGGATCGACTAATTTCACTGATGTAGGGAGTCCCATATGAGGATGGAATCGACCTATCTGAAAATTCTTATTGAATTTCATCTAAAAAGCCTAGGAGACACTCGGGAAAATTTCTTAATCTGAAATCATTTCCAAGAAAAAGAATAAGAACAACCTAGTGGTAATAAGGGAAAAAGAGGAACAAAAAGAAAAGTTGAAAGATTTGTTGAGAATGAACAACCATCTCAAGAACAATCAGAAGATGAAATCCCCATTGCAAATATTTTTGGAAATTTCAAGAAACAAGTTGATAAAAAGAAAGAAGATAGCATGAGAGGAAAGGACAAGGTCATAAACACATAAAAGTTAAAAATTCAAAGTCCTCTGCAACCAGTAAGAAGAACTTCCAGACTTAGAAAAACAACCAAAAATCCACCTTCAGAAGTAATAGAACTTGTTGATTTAGAAGAAGATATTGAGGTGCCATCACCTACTACTGTTTCACCCATACAGGACCCAAACCGAAGAACTCTAGAAATTGATCCTGTACAACAAGAAATTTATGATTATATTGCTTCTTTAGAGAGAAGAGATGCAAGAAAGACATCAAGTTTTGAAGAACAACCTTCTGGTCCACAAGAACCTCTAGTAAATACTTTGAAACAAGAATTTTTTTAACTAGAGACACTAAATAGGCATATCAAACAAGAACATGAAGCTCTAAAGATAAAAAATCAAATATAAAAGACCATCAATTATAATACTCTATTACATCTAGGATTGTGGTCAAAGAAGAACAAAAAGTTGAAAAAGAAGAATAGACATCTAAACAAACAGGTCATAAACTTGAAGTATAAACTTCTAATGAGGAAGCCAAGGTAGCAGTAACTCCGAAGAAGGTAAAGAAGATGAAGCTAGATGTCTTGGCAGAAGTATCAGAGCAGATGTAGTAACATGATGATGTATATAGGATTGTCCTATTTGTGTTTTAGTGATAATGTTTGTATTATTACCGGGTTATATTTGTTTTAGTGATATTATTTGTATGTACAGGATTTCCCTATTTGTGTCATAGTGATAATATTTGTATACCAGGTTATTTTTGTTTTAGTGATAATGTTTGTATACAGGATTGTCCATACCTAAGTCACAAGTCCATGGATGCAACACTGCTTTTTATTTTTAGCGGGTCAAGTTTAGGATTCAAACTTACTTTCCGTTTATATTGCATCCATTTTTTTCATTCTTTCATCCACTATTTTTCACATTTTATATTGCATCTAGTTTGGGTTCATACCGTCATCCACTATTTTTCACATTTTATATTGCATCTAGTTTGGTTTCATATTGAAAAGTTAGTCGTAACTGACTAATTTCTCATTATTTTTGAATAGTCCACTTAGCGCTCATTGCATCGAGTGATGCTCACAGGGGTCAAGTATTGTGATTGAAACTAGTGAAATGAATCACATAGCATCAATCATCACTTTCGGGGCTTTCACCTAGTAACCAAAACTTCTCGGGAGGGCACCCTCCCAGATCGCCTCTGGCTCAAGTGCACTTAACTGTGGAGTTTTCCCCACAATCATGCTCACTTAGATTGCTACCCCATTTGCAAACCCTTAGCAATTATTGTGCCTCATGAGCCATTCAAGTAAAGCTCCCTTCACTCTTTTTATTTAAGTATCGAGGGGTTTTCGTAGTACAGTATATTAGATATCAATTTTTGGGTTTCAACTACGTTAAGTAAGTCATTCATCTATGACCATTTCCATGAGAGGTAGTCGTAATTGACTAATTTCTAATGATTTTTGAATAGTCCAGTTAGCACTCATTGCCTCGTGTGATGCTCACAGGGGTGAAGAAATGAGATTGCAACTAGTGAAATGAATCACATAGCGTCAATCATCACTTCTGGGGCTTTCACTCAGTAACCAAGACTTCCCAGGAGGTCACCCATATTCAAAAACACGACAACATGTATGCATGTATTTTTATTTTTTCATTTATTAAAATTATTTATTATAAATATAATTATAATTGGCATTGGTTTTTTTACCAATAATATATAAATTGAAATTATTTTTTACCCTCTCCTACAAGTGTTGACTATACTTCAAAGAAAAGCTTGCAAGCCATGAGGAAGAGAATGTGGAGTATCTTTTAATAGAGAGAATGACATGGAAGAGTATGAGAGACAAGGGGAAGAAGACGATTTCAATTAGAAAGTGTTTAGAGGATGGCGTGCTTTTCCATATGTGTCATTTTTAGCATTATACAAATTTTAAAAGATAATTTAAATTCAAATTAACAAGATCTAAATATCTTTATTGTAAGAGTCAGTTGTGATTTCACTATTCCAAGTTGCAGGCATCCTTATGCAATCTACTCGAGGGTCAAGGATTCCAGAAAGCTATGTTGGTAACCTGTGGGTAATTTCTCAGGTTTAGAGAACTTCTATATTCTAGAACATCTCCACTGCCGCTCCAAAAAAAACAAGGAGGATTTAACTTTAGGGACTACCTTCTTTATCTAGCCAGGTTCCTCAATATTTTACACATATATTACTCACCTTTATGTAGCACATTTTACGTAGTCATTTGAGGTTAGCCCTCGCATAGCTCCATTATCATCTTTCCAACTAGAGATAGCATAAAGAATGAACACAACACAACGTGTTTAAGAAAGAAAATTTCAGCTCTATGAAGTATATTAATAAATATATTAATAAAGTTATATGGTCGCTTACGTTCCTTCGCATGGAATGAATTCACGTTTATGAGGCGAAACGAAGTAATTCATGGCATTGGTAGTATCGGACAAACAAAAATTCTTCAAGCATGGTCATTCTTCATGGAATCAAATTTTATTGGATAACTGTAGCATGCTTTCAAAACATGTAATTTATAGCATTGATATTTCCATTACTTGACATACCCACTACATAATGTCAATTATGAAAAAATCATTTTATTATGTTAAAAGAAAATTTTATTTGTTTGGAGAAACGCACCATATTTCAAAACGTGCAATCACTGATTTTTAGTGGGAAAAAGAAGTATTTTCAAATTTCGTGAACTTGATATGCTACGTGGTGATTAGGTGTTGACTGAAATGTTACAGTGACATTAATATGATACTTCAGTGATTAATTAGGTAATTTGATTTCAAAGAGATAACAAAAACACTCACTAAGAGGGTTGTGAGTTAGACCATCATCAATCATTATTCATGTGTGTGCTATAACGTATATTTTAGAGTTATCGTCTTCCGTCTAACAAAGAATAGGATTTCTTTGACCACTAAAATAAGAGTATTCATGAATAGTCCGGACCCTGACCTAACACGCCTTACACTCTTTTTAATAACGCCCTTAGCCTTCCCCGGAACACAATTTAATGCTTTGCCTTATGCCACTCTTACCGGTCAAACATTGAAATGCTTTTAGAGTATGGAATATTGGTCAAATTTTAACCTTCCATGACTGCTAAACACCGGAAAAGATTTATACTTTTTCGTCGTCTAATATTGCCTTTTAAAAATAATTATCATGGTTGCAAGAACAAACAATTGTGAGACTTAGTGGTAGTAGTAGGGGCAGGTCATCTTGTTAGAGTAATCTTCGATGGGAAACAACGGACGTAATTTTATTGATACTTATCAATGGAGAGAGATGTATTTATAGTTTTAATTTTGATTCACCAATAGACACATATTTTTTTGTATTGATAAGGTGATAGATGGTCATCTCTTAATTAAGAATCTCGACTCAATGTACTTGTTCATGTAATTCAAAGAGTATCAGATTAACATATTAGGTTATCATAAATACACAATATTGATATATTAATTCATAATTATTAATACCATTAATATTATTTTTATTTAGTGTTTATATTTATAATAATAATAATATTATTATTATTATAGTTTAATATAATAGACATTCAAATATTTATAATATTATTATTTATATTATTTTTAATTCAAATATTATTATTATTATTATTATTTTCTCTTAAACAGGTCTACACACAACATAATATTAAAATATAACTTGCTAAATTATAAATCTCTAAAAGAGCATCTTGGCCTTTTGCTATTTAATTTTTTGAGATTATTGTGGTGTCATTTTAGGTCATGTCCATACATTTTCCAACTTGTGTTAAATTATTCAACTTATGATCCTAAAGATTTTGAAAGCAAGGTGTTGAGACGACAAATAGCTAGAAAGAGACTCTATGACATCAAGACATCTTATTGTAACCACTTCCTTGTGATAATGCAATTAGATATTGTTTTCCCATAATAATTGTCTATGTTTGATGATTTTTTTATATATCCCCTTGATCATATATATAAGTCTTGTCAGATCGTATTTGGATTAGATGTGCTTTCATTCTTGTTTGTTTGTGTTGTCTACATGTAATTTCTTCATGCAAATTTAAAACAAGGTTGGAAGCTACATCATTTCAAGCAAATAGTCAGGAAAAATTTTGATAAACAGGTATGAAATGCTCATCTTGTTCATTTCATTAGTTTTTTCATCTATGATTTGATTCCAATAGACTTAGGGAAAGCCATATGCTTTTGTTTTACTTTTTTCTAGATCTGGGTATCATATCTAAGGAGATCAACTTTTTCTTTAAGAATTATTTATCTGACAAAAACTTTGAAGCATTTTCACATTGAAATGATACATTTTTTTGTAGAGATTTTCTATGTAGACTATTCCATTAAGCAGATGAAGGGATTTGTCCATGAGCACAAGAACTAGTCTCAAGAAAACAACCTAGAGTTGATTTTCATAAACAGAAAGGTCATTTTGATTATATCAAGTCATCACTTCCTTCTTTGATGAAGCATTGATAAATTATCATTACCCCTGAAGTGAGTAAAAAAAATAGATAGACACCCATTTCATGCCCCCGTTCTTGAAAGGTGTGAAAAGTGTGATGTTGTTTCTGATCTAGAGTTCCCTCACCATGTCTCTAGTGTGAAGCATGTCATCATTCCATTCCTCCACCTTGGAGTTTCCTCCAACCCATTTAATGGCTACCACAACCAAAAGGTTCGACCCTTCACTAATGATTTCATGAGGGATTCATTGGTCACAAAACCTTTGGCCCCTAGTGATGATTTCACCAAATCTGTATGAGGGAAGATCTCGAAAAAATAAAAGGCTTAACACTCAACTTCAATTTGGCATCTAGATAATAAAAAGAACCTAAAAGTGATGTCCTAGTCTTGGAGTTGTTGGACCAACTTGGATCTGATCCACTAATATGTATCTTGGGAGCTAAGATCTAAAGTCTTGAATGTAGAGAGAGAAGACATATAGACCTACCTTGAAATTATTCTCAGAAAAAGAAAGATGAAAAAACATTAAACATAAAATACATAGTGAATGCCATGAAAAGAATTTAACTCTTTATTAAATGGATAAAACATTTGACTACATTTTTGTGGATCAATCTATCTTTTTACAAAATAAGGCCACTAAATTGTGGTGGACCAATCTATCATTTTACAAAGTGATGCGTGTTATTTATAATCTTCTTGAGTTACATTACCATGCATAAATACTATGAGTGGATACCATGAGTAAATACCATGGATGGATGCTACTTTTCATTTGGATCATTGAGGAACATGATATAGTGAAATAACTATTAATGAACATAATGTTTTTACAAAATTTTACTAATATAAATTTCATAATGTGTCGAATCTCATATAACCCTTCATGAATATCATGAACATAATTCTTCATTAATGTCACCATGTAATGAACATAAACCTTCATTAGAACATCCATGATGTTTGTTAGTCTTGATATTTATAGGGAGAAAGGGACATAGGGACAATGTCTCATAGTCAACACGGTTAACATGGTCAACAAGGGCATCATGGTCAACAATATTCAACATTAATAAATTCAGCTATTGTCAACCAGAATGAACCATATTTGACATGGGTGTAGTCGTAAACCATTTTCAACCACAGTGAACCAAGACATCATGGTCAAAATTTACAATCCACAATCATCTATGGGTAAACACTGAAAAACAAAAAAGATGTCAAAATGTGACAAACAAAATCGTCTTTATCGTGTGACGAACAATAAACTATGTTACAGTGTAACATCACAATGTGACAAATAGCAAACAATGGACACACAATGCCATGGGAAACAAATGATGTCAACGTGATGATCAACAAATGATGTTGCAATTAGACAAACATGGTTAACCATGTTCATTGATGGTCAAGCATATTCATTTATATATACTATGGACAACCATGCCAACAATTCAATATTTCCAACCATACTCAATTAAGGTCAATAATGGTCAAGCCATGTTCAACAATGGTTAATGTGGTTAACTATTGCTAAATTTTTTTAACCATGGTTAACATGGTCGAACTTGGTCAACTATAGTCAACATGGGAAAACAAACAATGACACACTTGGAAAAAAAAAATGATGTTGTAGTGTGTTGAAGAACAAATGATGTCACAATGTCACAAATAGTAAATGACATCGTAATGTCATGAACAACAAATGTTGTCAGAATGTGATAACCAAAAAACAATGTCGCAATATGATAAAGAAGAAAGGCCATCTCATTGTGAACAACATACAATGTCACAAGGTGATGAACAACAAATGATGTTGAAATATGATAATCCACAAATTTCATCACAAAGCAATGAACATCACAATGCAATGAACAAAACTATTATCAACCATTTTTAACTAAGCCAACCATGATTGACCCTCAATCGACCATGGTAAAAAACAATAAATCATGGTCATCCATGGTAAAGCATAGCCAACCATAGATAATTGGGAAGTCATGGTCAACTAAGGACAAACATGGCTTGACCATATTCAATAATGTTGTTCATGGTGAACATGGTTAATAATAGTTAACCATAGACAACATGGTCGAACATGGTCAACCAAAGTCAACATGGACATCATGGTCAACCACAATCATCTATGGGTAAATGTAAATAACCTTGATCAACCATGTATACCTATAGTCAACCATATGTTAACCAAAATCAACCACGCTCGACCAAAATCAACCATGATCAACCATCAACAAATAAACTCAACCATTGTCAAACATAGTCAAACATTGTGAACATGTTCAAACATTGTTAATCATTATCATCCATGGTCAATCATAGTTAGCCATGTTTGAATATTGTTACATGTATTCAACCATGTTAAAACTTGTTTAGCCATAGTCAACATGGGAAAAAAAACAATGACACACTTAGACAAAAAAATGATGTCATAGTGCGATGAAGAACATATGGTATCACAATATCACGAAAAATTAATGGCGTCACAATTTGATGAATAACAAATGATGTCACAATGTGACAACATAAAACCAACACCATATTGTGACAAAGAACAAATTTCATCATAATGTGATGAAAAACAAATGATGTTGCAATGTGATGATCCACAAATGACAGCACAATTGGACATTACAAGGAAATGAACAAAACCATTATCAACCATGGGCCCCGAGAGGACCATTGGTCAAACATAGTCAAACATGATCATCCATGGTATATCATAGTCAACTGTAGACAACTTAGGGAATCATAGTCAGCTAAGGTCAAACGCGGTTAAACCATATTTAATAATGTTCTTCATGGTCAACATAGTTAACCTTAGTAAATTGTGGAAAACATGGCTTAACATGGTTATCCAAAGTCAACATGGATGTCACGATCAACAATGGTTGACCAATGTCATCTATAGGTAAATACTAACAACCCTAATCAACCATGTACACCCATATTCAATCATATGTTAACCAAAGTGAACCATGTTCTACCAAGATTAACCTTGGTGTTAACCATGCTGAAACATTGCTAATAATTATCACCATGGTCAACCATAGTCAACCATGTTTGGCCAAGGTCAACCATTTTCAAGCATGTTCAAAAGAACTTAACCATTGTAAAAAATGGTCAAATATTATCATAATGGTCAAACAACGTGCATCATTGTTAGCCATGTTCAACCATAGTCAACCTTATTTTTCCACAGTTGAATATGGTCAACCATAATTAACCATGGTCAACATTAGTCTACCATGATTAACTATGATCATCTCTAGTCAACGATAGTCAACCATAGATAACAATTGTCAAAACATGTTTAACTATGTTTGATATGGTTGACCATGGTTAGAATGGTTGAACATGGTCAACCAAGGTCATGATAGTTAACATGGTCAACCAAGTCATGATCGTCGCCATGTTCAACTAATGGTCAATTTGAATTCATATGTCAATTTATAAGTTCTGGTCTTCCATAGTCAACAAACTATAGTTTAACTTGGTCACTATAGTCAACATAGTAAATGATGGTCAACTATAGGTTAACATGGTCACTATAGTCAACATAGTAAACGATGGTCAACATGGTCAACTAAATGGGTTGATCGTCACTGTGGTTACTATAGGTCAACTATAGGCCAACATGGTCACTATGGCCAATCACATTCAACTATAGGTCACCATGGTTCATTATAGGTCAACATGGTAACTATGGTCACCGCAATCAACTATAGGTCAACATGGTCACTATGGTTAACCAGGTCAGCCTGACTAATCAAGGTTGGCATGGTAAATCAAAGTCATTGTGTTTGAACATGGTAGATAATATTCATCCATTGTCAACATGGACAACCATAATCTATCATAGAAAACTATGGTAAACCATGGAAAAATTTGGCAAACCTTGTTCACCGATGGTGAACATGGTCAAAATTTGGTCATCATACCTAACCATAGTTAGCCAATGTGAACCATTGTCAACGAAACATGGACATTCATGATCAACCATAGTTAACCATAATCTATCATAGTCAACTATAATTAGATGTGGACAACATGTTCAACAATAATTAACTATATGTTGACCATAATAAACCCTCAATCCTAACATAAACATGTTTAACATAACTAACTATGTTCTAATAATCCTCTCTCACATTCATGAAATGCATAAATGTTACCATTTTCCACTACTTTTGCATCACACCATTTTGCTGGAGAATTAATCTCAACCACCGCATTAAATGAACTGACAACATCCATACCTCAGTTAATGTTTTGCAGGTTGTGGATTGAGTTTGTAGAGAAGAACAAGTTCTGAGCATAGTACATAACCCATTCCGCAACATAGTTAAATAATTAAAGTCAAATAGAATTTAATGCATGGGTAGTAAATGTGTATGGGAAAATATTTAATCCGCAAGTGTTGTTTACTTCAAGCAACTTCTGTAATGTTCATAAAATGATGTCCGCCCATACCATGTATTAAATTTGTTCTGTGATGAATTAAATGTCTTAGATATATATGTTTTGAATTAACAAGCATATGTAAGAGAGAGTGTTGTGTAATGTGGCTTATGTAAGTCTAGAAAGACAAAAGGGAGAAAATCTTGGAGTGAATTTTGTTGGGTGCGTGAAAACACAAGTTACAGGTTTTATTTACTATGTGTTACTCCATAACTTCTGGTGAATGTAAACCTCGATGGCAGTCTTGTTTTACATGTGTATGGTATGGATTAGCTGAGTTTAGCAACTACGCCATAAACTTCGGTAAATGTGTTGTCTTGGTTAAGTCAATTCCACAACTATGTGTAAACTCCAGGAAATAATTTCACCTTTGTCATAATTTCAACTGCAGTAGCAAAGTCAATTTTGTAGACACATTGAACATATGAAAATAATATATTTACATATATATATATATTTGTGCGCCTATGCAATACCTTATGTGCCATCGTCATAGTTGTCGACTACAGACCCGTGCCCCGTCCGAAGTCATGATTCCCAACTACACGTTCTCCTTGGAGAAACATATTAATTTAATTTTTACGTGTCCTGTAATAGGGGTACGCGTCTGCTATTTTGTCTGTAGCCTTGAGTATCGTAGAAGCGTAGATGTCTATCTTGACAACGGTGATGGTTATTCAGTAGCCATCGTTGATAATTGATAGAACTGGTTCCGAAGTAAGCTTGGAAGGCTTCGAGGTCATTTAATCTCATGCAGTTAATTTGATAACTAATTTAGAGAATTCGTTGCAAAGTAATCTTCGAAGCTTGTCAACTCATTTATCTCAAGCAGTTAATTTGGTTTAAGGTCAGCCTCCCCGGGGATATGAAAAACGGGGACGACTGCTTCCCCGGTTCGCCCTACCGGGAGCTTCGGTTCCGTTTTTCGAGTCAACGAATAAAGATAAATGACGAAGCACCAGGGAGTTCTCAGATAACAGTATTAGAGTTTTTGCGTAAATCTTCCATTAACGCTAGAAGCCAATCAAAGTTCCTAACAATCTCAGGACATGGCTGCTGACACAATTACAAGGGCAGGTATGCTCTTAATTAATTGCAGCCTGTTTACATTAGTCGTAGCCCAGGGAGGCAGCCCAAATGGAAGTTCCATCGATGAAACGAATTTGAGAGCAAAAGGCTTAGTTCTTGTTAAGATCTGGTGTCTCATAATAGTGTTTCTGGGCACTTTTGGGGGAGGCATTTCACCCTATTTTTTCCGATGGAACGAGAGCTTTCTTTTGCTTGGAAGTCAATTCGCGGCTGGCGTCTTCTTGGGGACGGCCTGGATGCATTTCCTCAGTGACTCTGCAGGAACATTTGCAGATTTGACGGACAAGACGTATCCTTTTGCATTCATGCTCTGTACTGCAGGATACCTTGTTACCATGCTCGCAGACGTCATCGTCGTTTGGGTGTATGAGAAGCAAGATCGGCCCAGCACCCACGGTGAAATTCCTCTTGAAAGAATCGTAGGTGAGTGGTGGCCATTTTGATCAGATTTTAATTAATTTCTCTAGTCTGCCAAATGGTTCTCTTGATACCAGGAACTGGTTTCATGGCCGCAATCATTTGTTTACTGACAGATATCAGTAATGTTATAATTACCAGATATTGGAGTACCCACACATACAGGCGAGACACCCCTCAACTTTCAGGTGAGTTTTATATATATATATATATATATATATATATACATCGTTATTTTCGATTTGATTTTATCACTCCACAATCGCTCGGAGGGGTTTTCTTCGTTGCCACAGAGAGACATACAATCAGAATTTAATCAATTTTGATATTTTGACATTTCTAATGAAAGGAGGAGGTCCCCCAAACACCGCCCCAGACAGACAGACAAATGAACATGGTGAAGATGACATCATTGGTAGAGAGGACTTCTCTTGGAGACAGCTTATTGCTCATATTGGCACTGATCTTCCATTCTGTCTTCGAAGGGATCGCCATCGGTGTTGCAGGCAAGTTGTCACCCCCTCTTTATGTTGGATTGTACTGATAACTGCCAAGTTATTGCAGGGTTTAATATAAACTTATTGTGGCACAGCGACGAAAGCTGATGCGTGGAGAGCGTTGTGGACAGTGTGTTTACACAAGATATTCGCTGCAATAGCGATGGGAATAGCCCTCTTGCGCATAATTCCCAAGAGGCCGTTTCTCTCGTGTGCAGCATATGCTTTCGCCTTTGCGATTTCGAGCCCCATTGGAATTGCAATTGGAATACTTATTGATGCCACTACACAGGGCCATGTAGCCGACTGGATTTATGCAATCTCAATGGGTTTTGCTTGCGGTGTTTTCGTTTACGTTGCCATCAACCATCTTCTGTTGAAAGGAATAATACACAACCCGCAAAATCGTATCCACTTTGACAAACCATTTTACAAATATTTGGCCGTAGTACTTGGAGCCGGACTGATTGCAGTTGTCATGATTTGGGACTAGCAGAATTTTGCCAGGATGGTTGATTCCCTTTGTCGGCAGTAGCAGTGATGATTCAATTGTTTCTTGTTATTCTCATCAGTTATTTACAATCCACAAACATTGTTCTCCACTCATCGATCAGATCGTCTTTTATTCAGTGCTTAGGATTCATGTTTTGGAGCAATTTCTTAATTCTCAACAAACAAAATGGGCACTGATCAATGTACTGGTACAACCTGCGGAGGGTAAGCTGGTGACAGTCATTACCAAACTCCTGATCTGAAGATTGTTAGTTGTTAGTTCTTTTCAAATTTTCAACTGTGTTGTATATTAACATGATATGACGGTTTGTTGTAGTTATTTTCAAATTCTCAAGTCGGTTATGCATGAACTGTTTTATCAGTTCTTGGAATTATATATCTTTAAAAGCAATCTGTATTTACACATTTTTCATAAAAGCAAGAAAGCTGTATTTCATGTAATTTTGTGTGTTTGTTTATGGATTTGTTTAGCTGTAAGTTAAATAAAATATTAGATATGCTAAACTGATTGGAATTATTTATAGAAAACCTAATTTATAAAAATTCCAAGGACAAGTTAAAGAAATTTTTAATATGAAACAACTTATAATAAGAATAATTTAGTATTGTATTCTTTGTAAAATTGTATTAGCAATTAGGTCTAAATAAGTATGAAGGGTTTCTGCAGTGCATTATATTAGATATCATTTTTTACATTCAATTGCATTAAGTAAGTCATTCATCTATGACCATTTCAATGAGAGGTAGTCGTAATTGACTAATTTCTCATGATTTTTGAATAGTCCACTTAACACTCATTGCATCATAAGTCAATCATCTATGACCATTTCCATGAGAGGTAGTCGTAATTGACTTATTTCTCATGATTTTTGAATAGTCCACTTAACACTCATTGCATCGGGTGAAGAAGTGGGATTGAAACTAGTGAAATGAATCACATAGCGTCAATCATCACTTCTGGGGTTTGAACTCGGTAACCAGGATTTCCCGGGAGGTCACCCATCCTAGAACTTCTCTGCCTCAAGTGCGCATAACTATTGAGTTTTCTCCACAATCAAACCCACTTAGCTTGCTACCCCATTTGCAAAACCTTAGCAAGTATTGTGCCTCATAAACCATTTAATATCAAAATGAGTCACAAAACCTTCTAGTTGTTGATGAAGTAATTGTTTAACAAAAAAATTGAAATTCTAGAAATAACTATAGATATTGTGGATTGAAACAAAAGATAAGCAAGACATAGAGCTTGTAGATGCCTTAAACACTGCAAATAAGTTTTTCACTTTGTAAGAAATGAAAAACATGACCGTGGAGAATCCTACTATGTAGATTCACATGTGGATGATCAAATTGAAGTTGAATTCAAGTGTCATAATCCTAGATGAGACTTGAACCAACAGGAAATCATGTTATTGTAATTTCATATAGACACTAGAGTTGTAATATGTGACAATTGTTAGCGATTGTAATTAAGGATAAGTGCTGGAATGAAATAAGTATTTTCACTAGTTTTAAAATATATTGGCTGACATTTTCATAAATAGATTTCAAAGTGTTTAGTTGACTTACCCATAGATAAATATGTTCTAAATATTCCCCAAGTATATCTTTAAGAAACAAAATAATTGTATATTGATATATCCTTAGTCAAAGCTATGAAATGCATCCAAAGTTGTGGAAAATATGGATCATGTAATTTATGTGTATTTTCTTATGAATTTGTTTAGCTATGGAATTCATTTGTCTCCTCAAATTTTCACCAAGATGAACATAATCACTTGTAATATTGGGAGATTTGATGTGATGTATGGTTCCTCCATTGTGTCATTTGTCATTGATTTGTACATTCAACCTACCTTTCCTAAATCCAACTTATAAATAGTTGTGACCTAGGTCCTCTTATTTTGAATGGCATTATTTTGAATGACTTGTTATTGTTATGTTCCTCACTTAATTCCAACCTATGGGATCTTAGTCTAGCATATAACCTTGTACGAACTATTGAAGATCACTTACAGTAATAAACCTTGGATGGATGTGGATTGTTGGTTGCAAGACATATAACATATATAGCTTGTTCAGTTGATTTGTGTAGGGAATGTTTACAAGGTATCTATGAAAAACTTATCATCGAGTTGTAATCTTAGTCAAACTAGGAAAATAATTCTTCGTATTGATGGAAACTGCTCATATTGATGGCTTTGATTAGAAACTTGCATATTGTTTTATAACTCTCAAATCTTCATGTTGTTTTATGTCTTGTAGTGAGAGATCTAGGAGATTGTCGTACAGAATGTTTTAGTAGATATGAAGTCAAAAAGTTTATAAACCATAAGACACAAAGAGAACATGGGCATAAGACACAGAGAACATAAGATTAGAGATAGTTAGAGCCTTCACTATTATATCTCCTTCTATTTATTTATCAACAAGAAATTTTCTTTCTATAAGATTAATGAAAATATAAATAATGTTCTTCTTAGAGAATCAATAAATATTAATGCATTAATAAATATTAATACATTAATAAGTAATAAAAGTAATATAATAAGAGTATGAGTAAGACCATATAAATAAAATAAGAGAAAATACAACTATAACAATAACAACATTAAGATTATGCTGAGTCTTCATGATGGTGTCATGTAACAATTAACTCACTTGCTGACTAATTACAACGACTTCATTACAAGATGTGACAAATTTCTATTTCGCAATGATGCTTGAAGACCAAATGAAACTAAGTTGGAAGTTAGTTTTTCCTTGGTTATTAGCTTTGCTAACATGTGTGTAGGATTTTGGTACCAAATGAAACTAAGTTGAAAGTTAGTTTTTCCATGGTTGTTAACTTTGCTAACATATGTGTAGGATTCTGGTTAGAGTATATTTGTATTGCTAGAGTATATTTTTTCTAAATTATATATATATATAATCAATCTTGAAATAAAAGGTTGAGTTTTTTTAGAAGATTAATGACACTAGGTTAATGGCAACATACTCTCTTTTCTTTATTGAAAGTGAAACAACATTTCCAGCATGTACATTCTTTTTACTAGGTCAAGCGATACACTTTGAAATGAAAATAATACATACATTTCACGAATAATAAATCACGATAGCCAAATAAGCCATTGACAATATCCCTTGAGGTTAATAAAAAATCCCTAAAATAATAAGAAGGAAGATAACAATTAAAAATTATTCCAAAAAGTAGGAATGAATCTCATCATAAGCATGAATGGTAGTATGTGAAAAACAGAAAGCATGGATGTTTCCACTAACGACTTGTTCTTTGGCCCTAATATACCATCGTTTAGAAATGTCATTGTGATATATGCAAGGAAATTCATGGTTCAGTCTCCTTGGACCATAGAAAGACTCTCGGTACTTGATATAAATGGTGAAACACGACATGTATCATACTTATTCAACATTTTTTCCAGCTACTATATTAAGACTTTGAAAGCAAATATAATTTACAAGAGAAACTATTGGATGATTTTCCTCAAAATAACCACTTTTCTTATTCCTTTTCATCTATCGGAACTAACTTAATGGAAGTGACAAATCACTTGGTAAAGGAGAATCTGAATCGTCGCCAGTGGGTACACTCTTGTGATACATATTTCAAAATCGTAATCGAAATTCCCATTACATGGTTTTCATAAATGATACCATGTTTCCATTCTCTAATTGTTATGAGCATACATCCCATACATAAATCCACTCTCTGGTTTTTGGAAAATTTGCGAATAATCAATTTTTTTTGCTTTTAAGAGAAGTCACGAGCAGCCATTTCTGGCCACTAAAGAATATATATATATTACTACCTTATGTGCTGCATATATATTATTACGAGAGTTGTTTAAGCATTCTTTATTACATTACGGTAAATTTAAATTAAAGTATAAGTATTTCGGATGTGTTTGGTGTATATATGTAGCCGACTGGATTTACCCGATCTCGATGGGTTTTGTCTGCGGTGTTTTCGTTTTCGTTGCTATCAACCATCTTATGTTGAAAGGAATAATACACAGCCTGCACAACCGTATTCACTTTGACAAACCATTTTACAAATAATTGGTCGTAGTTATTGGAGCCGGACTTGTTGCAGTTGTAATGATTTGGGACTAGCAGAAATTTGCCAAGATGGTTGATTCCCTATGTCCGCAGCTACAATGATGATTCAGTTGTTTCTCGTTTTCTCACCAGTAACTTACAATCCACAAACATTGTTCTTCACTCATGAGCAGTTTGCCTTTTATTCCGTGCTTAGAGTTCATGTTTTGGAGCAATTTCTTCTAATTATCAACAAACAAAATGGGCGTTCATTAGTGTATTTGTACAACCTGGTGAAGGCTAATCTGGTACTAATCATTGCTGGCCCTGGTACTAAGTTGTATTAATTAATTTTCATTAGTAATAAATGTGTTTGAGTTTCACAAAAGAAATTTAGGTATCGTAAGTGTCTCTGAGTAAGCATGTTTGAGTTGTCATGAGTTATGTTTTAGTTTAGCTGTGGTAATAAAGAAGAGTGTTAAAATCGCTAATTAAATCTCGCATGATGAGTTAGAGAGTCAATGAAGTGAAGTTGAATCATGCCCAGTTATGTAATGGTTAACTCAAGTAATGTGATAGATGAGTTTAGTAAGTGTATGCATGTCAAACTAGTAGTTAGTGGAAAAAGATACATACCCTTCACTTGTTCTGTTCTGGTTCATTGTATTGAAAAAGATTGAAGTTCATGTAATTAATAAAAAAACCCCAACTCATCATTGTATTGAAAAAGATTGAAGTTCATGTAATTAATAAAAAAACCCCAACTCATATGTGTTTACGTGTGTGAAATATTTGTATTACTTTACATTTAATATCCTTTACCTTACCAACAATATTAATATGATATAAGTATTTACATATGTGAAATATTTGTACTACTTTATATTCAATATCCTTTGCCTTACCAACAATATTGACGTGATATAAGTATCTACTTATTTTCAAATTTGTAACTTTGTTGTGCATCTGTTTCCTTCGGTAATACAGAGTTGTAAATGAATTTGATTAACTGAGTTATACAGAGTTCTAAAATGTTTGTTTTACATAGATATCGTTAACGTTTTATGTGTTAATTTTAATTTTTTTTTTTAATTTAAAAAAAAATATTTATATTAAATGAATTTGATTAACTTAGTTATATAGAGTTCTAAAAAGTTTATTTTACATAGATATTGTTAACTTTTTATATGTTAATTTTAATTTTATTTCTTTTAATTCTTTAAAAAACTTATTTGTAATTATATATCTTTCTTAAAAATAATAATATAATTTCAAGTTTGAGAGTTGTATTTTATGTGATTCTTGTGTGTATTTACTCATGGATTTATTTAGTTGTAGGGCAAGACATCTTCAGAAATGATGAATTGATTGAGGTTACTTTATAGAAAGCTTATGAGTGTTTAAGAAAATTTTAGATATAGTGAATTGGTTAAGGGTAGTGCATAGAAAATCTTTGATATGGTTAAAGGTAAACCAAAGACATGTGATGAAGCAACTCATCACAAGTAAGAGGGATAATGCAATAAAATTTCCTCTTATTCAATAAGTTTTGGATAACAACATTTTTTATATAGTAGTAATTAGGTAAAGAGGAAGTATCACATCAAGATCAACTTGAGTGATAAAGCTTTGTAGTTGTCTATAAAGCAATTTTTGTAAAAACATAATTTGACATTGAATAAATAATTGTAGACATTATAGAAAAGCCTACTAAAGATATTCAAGTTGTCTTGAATATTATAGAGAATTTTTTGACTTTTTAAGAGATGAAAAGGCTCACCATGGTGAATCCCACTATGTAGATGTGCATATGGATGTTCATATTGAAGTTGAATTAAAATGTTGTAGCCCTAGGTGAGACTTAATTCAACAATCCATTGTGTTATTGTGAGCCCATATAGGCATTGAAGCTCTATTGGTTAGCGTGAGAATTGTTAGTTGACGTAATGAAGGGGAAGTGTGGGAATACAATTTTGTTAGTCATAGAGAGATCTACAAGAATTTGGCCGAAATGGTGATAGAGGTCTCTAGAAGAAGTGGTTGATTTTGTCCTAGATAAATTTGCTCAAGATATTTTTTTGAATATTTCTATAGAAAAATAATATTTTTATTTATATATCCTTCATGGAAGCATTGAAATGAATCCAAATTCGAGAGTTTTAGATCACACAATTTATTGTGTGTTTTCTTATGAATTTGTTTAGTTGTATTTGAATGTATTTTTCTCCTAAAATATTCACCAATATGGGCATAGTCCCTTATGATCATGGGCGATTTGTTGAGTATGTGTTATATTCTTTGCACAACTTATATGCACCACAAATAAAGGGGGCCTCGAGGGGCGAGTGAGGGTGGGGGGTATTGCTATTCAACCCCACCCACCAAATTGCGGGGTATGCAAGGGAGTGTGAGCTCCATGCTTGAGGTTTAGGGAAGTGCCTCAAAATATTTTTTTTTGGGAAATATTTTGCATCTGATTTTTGGTGTGTTTCAACCTGTGGTTTTACTAAAAGAGGTTTTGTGGCACATGGTGGGTTTTCACATGGTTTTGTAGTTTTGGTTATATAACTATGGTTCAATTGGAAGTTCATAATGCACATGATGTATATTATATTGTAATATGAAATACATAAGCATAATGAAAAAAAACTTGCTCATTTTCTTGGGTTTTGGGTTTCCAGGATAAAATCTCTGTGTAAATTTGTGTGTGTGCCATTATAGCTTTTCTGGTTTTATTAGGAATCTATTTGCAATAATTAATTACATAGGGTTAAAACTTACATTTGGCATCAGAGTAGTTTTGGCTTCAAGGGGATGCCTTTGTGGCTTAACAATTTTCCTTAGGCTTGCGGTAGACCTTGTTATAGTGGGACATATGTAGGAGAGATTCTTGTAGTAAAAAGAAATGGAAAGTAGTTCAAAATATAGATTGATAAATTTAATGGGAAAATTTTTTTGTTGTGGAAGCTAAAAATGGAAGACTTGTTGGTAGACAAATATAAATGGATTTGTATGGATCTAGGTATAAAACCGAAAAGGATTTAAACATAATACTAGATGAAGTTAGATTGGAAGGCAAAGGGCACAACATGATTATGTCTCTCAGATTCAGTATTATTGAATGTGTCATGGGGAGCTACAAAAAGGCTTTGTGGGATAAGTTAGGGGTTGTGTGATAGTCTAAGTTCTGGTGAACAAATTGTTCCTATAGAAAAAGATATATAATATGAGGATGAAGTATGGAGACCCAATGACAAAGAATTTGAATGCCTTCAATACTATGGTGAGTCAACTCTTATGTGTTGATATTAAGATTTTAGATGTGGATAAGTGCATTAGTCTGTTATGTTTTCTACCAAATTGTAGCATCCCCCTACTAACCCTCAATCCCCCCTAATTTGGGGGTATGTAGGGGAGTGTGAGCCCCTTGCTTTAGGTTTGGGGAAGTGCCTCGAAATAATTTTTTTGGGCAATATTTTGCATTTGTTTTTTGGTGTTTTTCATCTCGTGGTTTTAATAAAAGAGTTTTTTTTGTCGCATGATGGGATTTCCCATGGTTTTGTAGTTTTGGTTACAAAGCTATGGTTCGATTGGAAGTTAATATTCAACATGATGTATATTGTAACATGTAATACATAAATATAATTAACAAAAACTTGTTGATTTTCCTGGGATTTGGGTTTTCACGATAAAATTTATGCGTGTTCCATTGTAGCTTGTATTCGTTTATTAAGAATCTATTTACAAAATTAATTGTACAGGGTTAAAACCTACATTTGGTATCATAGTAGTTTTGGCTTCAAGGGGATGCCTTTGTGGCTCAACGATTTTCCTTGGGCTTATGGTAGAGCCTATTATAGTGGGACATATCTGGGAGTCATTCTTGTGGTAAAAATAAATGGAAAGTAGTTCAAAATTAGAGATTGATAAAGGGTAAAATGAAAAGGTGGGTTACACTTTCAAGAGAAACGCGGTCAGAAATTTCATTTTCCCAATAGTTCGACCGAAGTTTTGAAATTAATTTGGCCGAACTAATTATGTCGTTTACATTGACGGCGTATTGACGACATGGGTAAACATATTTTTGGCCGGAGATGGGAAAAGTGGAAACAAAAGTTCGTTCGAACTTACTAGTTTGGCCGAACTATTAGTTTGACCTAAATTTTTAAAATAATTCGGCCGAACATTTTCTTATAAATATACCGGCCCCCAGACCGCAACAATTTTTGGATTTTTTACCATTCGGTTAGCTACCATTGCTCTATTGCAACGGTGTTGTATCGCTCTGTTTGTGTTGTGTTGTTGCAGGGGTGTTGTCTCGCTATGTTTGTGTTGCGTTGTTGGAGGGGTGTTGTCTAGATTTGTTTGTGTCGCGCTATTGCAGGGGCGAGGAATGGAGAAAGCGAAGGTGAGAAGGTAAGGTTTATGTTTTATGCTTTATTATTTTTATTTGTTTTTAAAATTTTATTTTCTATCTTTGTAATTCATTTCTAATCTGTTTCCTCGGCGAACTGCGGGCTCATCATCTCACTATCTACTTGTTTTGCGTGCTCTCACTTCCTGCTCCCCGTGCACACTCTCATTGTCTCGTTGTCTCCGAATTTCCAGGTAGAAGAAAAAACCTACTATTTGCATCCTCCTACATTGAGAATTCCTTGCATAATTTGTTGTGGTTAAGATAACTATATAGTATCACTACTAATTAGCTTATTAAGCATATCCCATATCACTATTATAAGATTAATTATGTAGATTACTATGACAATGAGTATGATACAGAGTTTGTTATATCACTTTTGTGACTTATACCGACATAGGCTTAGTTTGTTCTCTCTCCAAAAATCTTGAACAAGGTTTGTTTCATCTAAATAACATGTTTTACTATCATATTACTCTGAATACGTGGTGTTAATTAGGGATAGCAATTACCATAAGTATAGTCTCTCTGTTCTAGCTCTCTAATCATAAGTCTTGTGTAAGAGCTTAACTAGCTTGCTGACTTAAACTGAATATAGTTGTAGATAAGCTATAAGTAGTAAGCATTCACATAATGAATCACACTTTCTATGAAATGTATAAGGTATGATTACAAGCATGATTACTTTTTATAGGGAGTTTCTGTACTGTATCTAGCAACTTGATAAGCGTAAATTCAGACTAAGTACAAGGTTCACACTAATCACATATCGACCATTACCTATATAAGCTTGCTTATACCTATTCATTACTCTAATTAAGTGTTTATAACTAGTCTGATCATAGAAGCTGTCATAACTATTGTTACTTGTTCAACCTCTTTATATAAGATATAGAGTCATTGTAACCTCATATTCAATGGGCTTTGATTCCCTGTCTATTTTACACTAAGTAATGTTTACCTATATTATATTATTGTGTTTACAACTAGTCTGATCATAGAAGCTGTCATAACTATTGTTACTTGTTCAACCTCTTTATATAAGCTATAAATTCATTGTAACCTCATATTCAATGGTCTTTGATTCCCTGTCTTTTTTACACTAAGTAATGTTTACCTATATTAGATTATTGTGTTTACAACTAGTCTGATCATAGAAGCTGTCATAAATATTGTTACTTGTTCAACCTATTTATATAAGCTATAGATTCATTGTAACCTCATATTCAATGGGATTTGATTCCCTGTATTTTTTACACTAAGTAATGTTTACCTATATTAGATTATTGTGTTTACAGCTAGTCTGATCATAGAAGCTGTCATAACTATTGTTACTTGTTCAACCAATTTATATAAGTTATAGAGTCACTGTAACCTCATATTCAATGAGATTTGATTCCATGTTTGTTTTACACTAAGTAATGTTTACCTATATTAGATTATTGTGTTTACAGCTAGTCTGATCATAGAAGCTATCATAACTGTTGTTACTTTTTCAACCTCTTTCTATAAGAAATAGAGTCATTGTAACCTCATATTCAATGGGATTTGATTCCTTGTCTCTTTTACAATAAGTAATGTTTACCTATATTAGATTATTGTTTTTACAGCTAGCTATTCTGATCATAGAAGTTGTCGTAACTTTTGTTACTTGTTCAACCTCTTTATATAAGATATAGAGTCATTGTAACCTCATATTCAATGGGCTTTGATTCCCTGTCTGTTTTACACTAAGTAATGTTTACCTATATTATATTATTAGAATAACTTAACCTATGATACTTATCTATATTCATTTCTACATTTGGAGGGAGCAGGAGGTGTTGCAGGAGTTGCATGCCCTCTAATCATCATTGAATTCCATAAACCATTACTCAAAACTTCTCCATGAGGCTTCCTTGGATTTCCAGTGTTATTATCAATCTGATATACAGTTATTGAAGTTGAGCTTCCATGGCCACAACATTGAAGCAACACCAAAGCCAACACCCCAAACATGAGAAATATTGATCCTCTAAATATCAACATCATCACCCTCATCTAATAGTCACGAGATTCAAATTATTTTTTATCATAATAAATCAGTTAAAAATTTAGATAAGGTACAATGTAATTATTTTATTTTTGGTTAGTACAGTGAAATATTGTTTTAGAAATATATTTAACATTTTGAAAATTTTCTGAAGTACTTAGATTATAGAAAATTTTCTCATGCCTTTTTCTTTTAGTAGACTTGGATATGCATTGAGATTAATATTGATATGATATTTATTAGGATATAGATTTATATTGATTACCCGATCTTGAAATGAACTTCACTCACTCCCCAAAAAAAAATGTTCGGGTAACAAAGAGTCTATGTGAGCAGCATCCAGACCATCCCAAAACATATCATCTTGTGTGTCCGCCTAACTTGTGATTTTCTTGTGTTGTTGATGTGTACTGTGTGTCAAAAAAATTGCACATTCTGAGCTTGTCGTGAGGGTAAATATCAATTATAGGATGATCTGTTGTTGTTGGCTAAATTACTATGTCATAATGTGAAGTTAAAAATTTCAATGTTAGATCTCAACTTATGAGATGTTAACAATTAATTTATGATTTATAATGAAAAGCAATTAAATTTTAGCTACACATTAATTTCATGCCAAAATTACCAATTGCAGAGCCACACATTAATATCTTCTCCCAAGAACTTAAAATTGTCGCTTGTGGTGACGTACTTATGCACACAACAACTCCACCAGACATACATGCATACATGCATATATTAAACATTAGTATAAATCCATCTTATAAAACCTATCATGAATAATAGTGTGCAAGATGATTGTCTTCACACAGATTTCACATGCACACAACAGGTCCACCAAACATACATGCATACATTCATATATTAAACATTAGTCTACATCCATCTTGTAGAACCTATCATTATATATTCATTTATGTGTGCAGGATAATTTTCTTCACAAAAATTTCACATGCACACAACAACTCCACCAGACATACATGCATACATGCATATATTAAACATTAGTCTACATCCATCTTGTAGAACCTATCATTATATTTTCATTTCTAGCAACATATTTATTTCAATTAAGTTCATAAATAAACATACGAATTTAAAATTATGCACATACTTGGTTTTCTTGGAAAATGTTCATCTTCGGATGACAACATCACTCCATGGTTGTAAATTAAGGAAAACATTAAGGCAAAGCATGTACATGTAATTTCTCCCATAAACTTTAAGGCAAACCATGCACATGTCATTTCTCCCATAAAATTTAATTTAATATATTTTTAAGGAAAATTCTAGTGTTTTTGGAAACCATGTACATATCATTTCTCCCATAAAGTTGAAGGCATTTGCTAGTGTTTTGGGAACCATGTACATGTCATTTCTACGTAATTTCTCCCATAAACTTTAAGGATAACCATGTACATGTCATTTCTCCCATTTCTCCCATAAACTAAAGTCAAACTTGAAGGATAACCATGTACATGTAATTTCTCCCATAAAATTTAAGGCTTTTTCTAGTCTTTTTGGAACCATGTACATGTTATTTCTATGTCATTTCTCCCATAAAATTTAAGGCAAACTTTAAGAATAAGCATGTACATGTCATTTCTCCCATAAAATCAAGGAAAAATTTAAGGGAAACCATGTACATGTCATTTCTATGTCATTTCTCCCATAAACTTTAAGACAAACTTTAAGGATAACCATGTACATGTCATTTCTCCCATTTCTGCCATAAACTCAAGGAAAAGTTTAAGGATAACCATGTACATGTCATTTCTCCCATAAACTTTAAGGCATTTGTTAATGTTTTTGAAACCATGTACATGTCATTTATATGTCATTTCTCCCATAAGATTTAATGAAAACTTTAAGGATAACCATGTACATGTCATTTCTCCCATAAATTCAAGGAAAAATTTAAGTGAAACCATGTACATGTTATTTCTCCCATAAAATTTAAGGCATTTTCTAGTGTTTTGGGAACCATGTACATGTAATTTCTATGTCATTTCTCCCATAACATTTAAGGAAAACTTTAAGGATAACCATGTACAAGCCATTTCTCCCATTTCTCCCATAAAATTAAGGCAAACTTTAAGGATAACCATGTACATGTAATTTCTCCCATAAACTTTAAGGCATTTTCTAGTGTTTTTGGAACCATGCACATGTCATTTCTCCCATAAAATTTAAGACACTTACTTTAAGGCATTTGCTAGTGTTTTTGGAACCATGTACATGTCATTTCTATCTCATTTCTCCCATAAGCTTTAAGGCAAACTTTAAGGATAACCATGTACATGTCATTTCTCCCATTTCTCCCATAAACTCAAGGCAAACTTTAAGGATAATCATGTACATGTCATTTCTTCCATATACTTTAAGGCATTTGCTAATATTTTTGGAACCATGTACATGTCATTTCTATCTCATTTCTCCCATAAAATTTGAGGAAAACTTTACTTTAAGGCATTTTCTAGTGTTTTTGGAACCATGTATATGTCATTTCTCCTATAAACTTTAAGACAAACTTTAATGATAACCATGTACATGTCATTTCTTCCATAAACTCAAGGAAAACTTTAAGGATAACCATGTACATGTTATTTCTCCCATAAAATCAAGGCAAACTCTAAGGATAACCATGTACATGTCATTTATCCCATAAACATTAAGCATTTGCTAGTGTTTTGGAAACCATGTAAATTTCATTTCTATATCATATCTCCCATAAAATTTAAGGCAAAATTTAAGGCAAACCATGTACATGTGTCATTTCTCCCATAAAATCAAGGCAAACTTTAAGTCATGACATTTCTATGTAATCTATCCCTTAAAATATAAGGAGAACTTTAAGGAAAACCATGTACATGTCATTTCTCACTTAAACTCTATGCAAGGAAAAATTTAAGGCATGCCATTTCTAGATGTCATTTCTCTCATAAACTTTAAGTCAAACTTTAAGGCAAACCATGTACATGTCATTTCTCCCATAAAAGGCTTTCTCCCATAAACTCAAGGCAAACTTTAAGGCAAATCATATACATGTCATTTCTCCCATAAACTTTAATGCGTTTGCTAGTGTTTTTGGAACCATGTACATGCCATTTGTATGTAATTTCTCCATAAACTTAAAGACATTTGATAGTGTTTTGGGAACTATGTACATGTCATTTCTATGTAATTTCTCCCATAAACTTTAAAGAAAACTTTAAGGAAAACCATGTACACGTCATTTCTCCCATAAAATTAAGGCAAACTTTAAGGAAAACTTTAAGGCAAACCATGTACATGTCATCCTCCCATAAACTTTAATTTAATATATTTTTAATGAAAATTCTAGTGTTTTAGGAAAACTATGTATATGCCATTTCTCCCATGCATTTGCAATAAAATTTAAGTCATTTGCAATTAATGTTTATTTAATATATTTTTAAGGAAAATGTTAGTGGTTTTGGACACCATCTACATGCCATTTCTCCCATAAAGTTGGAATTTTCTAGTGTTTTTGGGAACCATGTACATGTCATTTCTTCCATGCATTTTCAATAAAATTTAAGGTATTTACAATAAGGAAAATGCTAGTGTTTTTGGAAACCATGTACATGTCATTTCTCCCATGCATTTGCAATAAAATTTAAGACATTTTCAATAAGGAAAATGCTAGTGTTTTTGGAAACCATGTATATGCCATTTGTACCATGCATTTGCAATAAAATTTAAGTCATTTGCAATAAATTCCATTTAATATTATTTTAAGGAAAATGCTAGTGTTTTTGGAAACCATGTACATGTCATTTCTCCCATAAAGTTGGAATTTGCTAGTGTTTTTGGGAACCATGTACATGTAATTTCTCCCAACCATGTACATGCCATTTCTCCCATAACATTTAAGGCATTTGCAATAAAATTTAAGGCATTTTCAATAAGGAAAATGCTAGTGTTTTTGGAAACCATGTACATGCCATTTCTCCCATAAACTTGAAGGAATTTGCTAGTGTTTTTGGGAACCATGTACATGTAATTTCACCCATAAACTTTAAGGAAACCATGTACATGTCATTTCTCCCATGCATTTGTAATAAATGTTAATTTAATATATTTTATTGATTTTTTTTTTCAAGGATAAAAAAACCCACTAAACATGGTTGAAAAATGGACATTATGCATAGATGTTTCTTGCAATCCCAATCTAGGGAAAGCAGTGATTACATATTTTCTTTCCAATATTGCGACTAACAAAGTCCTCCAAAGGAAAATGAATATACCAGGAAAAACAAAAAACAATGAGGCATATTATATTGCATTGATAGAAGGCTTGGGAAAAGCTACGGAGTATGGATCAAATGGAATTCTAGTTTTCACTAATTATGAACTTGCGTGCAACCAGATGAAAGGCGTGTATCAAGTTAAGAAGGAGAGGCTAAAACAATTGCATGGAAAATTATGTCGACCACTGTTTTTAATTTTACTTTTTTAAATATTATTGAAAATTAGTTTATATGCATTTTGATTTGAAATTTTTTAAATATATATATATATATATATATATTGTATAGTTTACTATGGAGAATGTTTTAATGGACGAGCAACAAAAGACAATGGAGAGGGAACTACATGAGGTATTGCATGAATTTTTTATTTTTTTTTTAAATGAAGTTCTACATTCTCATTCAATTTTAAAACATTAAATTTTTATGTTTGCACACGTTGTGTACAGGTTCTCCATTCTTCAGAGGATAACATGAGGCTCAAGACGCTGCTGGCAAAGACACTAGATCCATCTGTATTTGATTGATGACGCACATGTGTGCAACATTTTATTTGATAGATCTAGTCTTAAATTTACTTTTCCATATATAGTCTTATTTATGCAGTCATATTTTTTTTTCTATATAACTTGATACTTGTAACACTATAAATTGAACTATATATATTTACTTTTACTGTTCATGTGATATAAATTTTGGATATATTTTACTGTTTGGATATAGTTTGAAACTACATTTACTTTTATCAAGAATGATTTTTAATTTTTTATGTTGTGATATACAATGTTTTGTTTTTAAAACTCAAGTTGTCATTTTATTTGTTAAATATAAAATGAATCTAGATGGAAATTTTAAATTAAAAAACACATACATGTGTATATTTTGGATAGTTCAACTACATTTGGCATGTGATCAGATTTTGTGATACAATGTTCTTTTTTTAAAACTCAAGTTTTCATTTTATTTGTTAAATATAAAATGAATCTAGATGGAAATTTCAAATTACAAAAAACATGTGTATATTTTGGATAGTTCAATTACAATTGGCATGTGATCACATGTTGTGATATAATGTTTTGTTTTTAAAACTCAAGTTGTCATTTTATTTGTTAAATATAGAATGAATCTCAAGATGAAAATTTTAAATTACATTTTCACAATGTGTATATTTTGGATAGTTGAACTACATTTGGCATGTGATCACATGTGATATAATGTTTTGTTTTTAAAACTCAAGTTGTCATTTTATTCGTTAAAAATAAAATGAATCTCTAGATGGAAATTTCAAATTACAAAACATGTATGTTTACATGTGTATATTTTGGATAGTTGAACTACATTTGGCATGTGATCGCGTGGTGATCGCATTTTGTGATATATTGTTTTGTTTTTAAAATTCAAGTTGTCATTTTATTTTTTAAAAATAAAATGAATCTCTAGATGGAAATTTCAAATTACACTTTCACAATGTGTATATTTTGGATAGTTGAACTACTTTTTTCATGTGATCACATATTGCGATATAATGTTTTGTTTTTAAAAATCAAGTTGCCATTTTATAAATGTTAAATAAAAATGAATCTTTAGATGGAAATTTAAAATTACAAATCATGTATACATGTGCATATTTTGGATATTTGAACTACATTTGGCATGTGATCACATGTTGTGATATAATGTTTTGTTTTTAAAACTCAAGTTGTCATTATATTTATTAAATATAAAATGAAACTAGATGTAAATTTAAAATTACAATTTACACATACATGTGTTTATTTTGGATAGTTGAACTACATTTGGCATGTGCTCACATTTTGTGATATAATGTTTTGTTCTTAAGACTGAAGTTGTCATTTTATTTGTTAAATATAAAATGAATCTAGCTGGAAATTCCAAATTACATTTAACACATACATTGGTACATGTGCATTTGAACATGTGTGTGAATGTTATATAATTTTAGGATGTACATCTATTATTTAGGTGATATTTAAGTACATTTTGCATGATCATAAATATCATTTAAAACAAACATAGATGGTTTTACATATTTAAGTTCACATGAATATATGTACATAAAAATGATTGAAGTACATGTTTGAATATATGTAAAAATGGTTGAAGTACAATACATATCGATGTATATATCTAAAAACAATCATAAAATGTACAGGTCAGAAGCCATACCATGGCCCCGTGCCAGCATCAGAAACCCATCGGGGGTAGCTACAAGGGTGAGTTATCAGGCTGCTCTCATTGTGGCCACGACCAACGATTGGAATCCACTGAGGGCTCTGCATCTGATAGCCATGAGGTACTGGCCCCTCAAACATTTGATAAAATTCATGGGGAGACTGTTTTTCCTCCGGAGAAGCTTAAGGGTAGAAGAGGCTGCAAGAAATCCAATATTTCACAATCTATGCAGCCTTTACCCAGGAAAACTATCCCGCTTCCAGTTTATGAGCCCACGATGTAGGAGATAGGCGTTTGGGTTATGGACTCAGACAATGTCTGGACCAAAGATTACGATGTAGAGTACCCAGTCGCTCCCATCTTCCATGCGGCCCCTCCGAAGCCTCCTCGAATGCCCACAGTTGAGGAGGAAGCCATTGCTAGAGAATACGAGTGCCTAATAGAGGAAGATGACCAGGAGATGGAAGAAGATGAATCAACTCCATGATTTTTCGGTAGCAAGGTTAATTTCTGTTTTTTGTCAACTCAGGATATACTTCAACTATTTTTTTTTATATGGGCCATTGAATATTTTGTATTACAAAACTGGATGACACTCTAAGGGGCTAGTTTCCTCCTTTGAGGCAGCCCTAAACTTGGTTTATTTTGAACACTACGAAGGCAGGGATAGGCTAAGCACTATTTTCCATCTCTGACCATTACCTCTGTACTCTTTTTCATGCTTTTAATATAGTTTAGCCCAAGTTATAAAAATAAATAAATTCACATGAATATAGGTACATAAAAATTATTGAAGTACATGTTTAAATATATGAAAAAATGATTAAAGTACAATACATATCAATGTATATATCTAAAAACAATCATAAATTTCTAGGTGTTCTTAGATGTGTCAAACAATCATAAAATTTTAAAATTGCATTAAAACATATATCCAGTACACAATATTTTTCATTAATGTACATAGAAAAGCTAGTTTCAGTCGATAGTAAACTGGAAATTACAAAACACATACCACACATTTTGCATTCAAGACTGAATATTATAATTTACTTAATAGACACATCTAAAATAAAATCGTGCAACTTAAAATTTGCATTATATCAACTATTCTAGATACATATATATGTACATTTTGCAATAATGACATTATGACAAATTGTACCAGAGAATGTATGAAATCGTTTAAGACCAGATAATATACATGTGTATATGTACACGTGTATAAATTACTCATGTGCATGTACCAAAACAATGTACATGTGCAAACACTTGTACATATAACATAAAAATGGGGTTCAATTTTTAGTTGAGTTTTGGAAGTTCTAAAAGATGAATCCAAATAGATGAAATTGTTGGGCAGTTCAATCAAAAAAATTCCAATGGAATGCCATCTTCAATGATCCGTTCATGATCAACTTTTGACATTTTCCATTTCTTAATTTTCAATTTTTTCTTTGATTGAACTTTTTTCAACTTTATGTGTGCTGCACGCACCAAGTGACTATATTGACAACTTATGACATCAGGTTCATAGTCTTGAAAGTAAAAAAAATCCCCACTTTGATGAGTTTGTTGGAAAAAATAATCGTTCAGTGTAATAGACCCTATTTCATATGCAAACCTGTTATCATCATGTTTTCCAATAATTTCATCTTTTGTTCAGTGCAACACATCAAATAATACTTCACATTTTCATTGTTGATAGCAGGTGCAAGTACAAAAAAAAAAATCTCTTGCACAATAAAACAAACTTATGTATTTAAATTTAAATCATAATTAACATGAAAAATTAACTTTAAAATTAACATGTGTACTTGATTTTATTATCTATTTCTAGATCTCTATCATTTGAAAGCAATTTAAATGTTACCTTGTCTAACAACATCAGAAACTTGATCATCTTCGAATGATATTGTAGTCTCCTATGATTACATTTCTTCAAAGTTTGCAACAAACATTTTCCCCTTTGTATTTAGTTGTGTATGTTGCCAATATTTTACATACATTTTGTTTTCACAAACATTTTTGGATTTTGTGTTGTCTATGTAAACATGACAAAAACAATAATATTTTCTTTTATCCAATGCAAACACATTTTTGGACAACTTTGTTTTAATTGGATGCAATTTTCGATCCCTTTTACTATTTCAACGCCATCTCCAATCAATCTATCTACATATTGGAACCCAATATGCCAAAAAAACCTATATGGAAAATTAAAAGAAGAATATAAATATGTTATTCGAAATACCATCAAAGATAATCATTATGATAAATACTGTTTAAAATTAGAAATCCAATAAAAATTAAATCATGTACCTTCGTACCTCCCTTGATCGGTTATTCTCATGGCTTAGTGCAGTGATGCACCATTGAACAACTTGTTCAGCTGAGACAAGTCAATTTGCAGAGTGGTCCATTTGATATCTTCAAAGTGCTCATTTTATGCATGCCCCTGCACTGCCATGTTCTCCTTTTCCATGACCAGTCTCAAAGAGATTCCAACAATGTTTAATGCCAGTTTTCATATGAAGAAGACACAACCAAAATAATGATCGCAAAGATTTTAATTGACCTATGCATCCGTCTAACCATATCAAATGTTCATTGAATTTTATTTCACGACTTTTCAAGGAGTGATAAATCTTTTCAAAACAATTTTGTACAAAATATGTATCATGTGTATGATCATCACTAATATAAAAGTGATATTCTTTAATAACATGCTGATTTTCACTGGTGCTTTCTATATGATCAACATTTTTTTCAGCATGTCTATATAGAATATGTACAAGCATGGAGACTTGGTCAGAATGATAGTATTCACTCTGTATTTATTTTTGTGGAACAAATGTGTAGTTTTCTGCAAAATAAACTATTGAAAAAATGGTCCCTGGTGGAAAATCTTCACGAGATTTTTTGAATTGCAAGTCGTACCATCGAGATCTATGGGAATTCTTGGTGTATTTATAAATTTTTGCCTCAAAATTTCTCAAAAACTTTATCACAAAAATTTCTTCTTCTTGTAAATCAATTCTTTTGGCACTTGCAGTACTACTTGAACCAATCAATGTATGAATATATTCATATCTCTTCCATTTCTCTTTTATGTTGGAAAATAATTGATCATTTATATCATTAGGATATTTGTTTTGAAATTTAGTCAAATTTCTACAATCATCGCATTTTTTACCACCAACACATTTCTTTTGGTAAAATAATTCATGGCTTTCTCTTCCACATTGAATTTGAGATATGAAATCGTGGATAGTGGAAGGAGGAGGTGAATCTTTCCAAAAAAAATTAACAAAATTAAGGAACGTGTCATAATATAACTAAAATTCCACTAGATAACGACAACAATAAGTGTCACATACAGTGATAGGTTTAACATACCATGGTTTTTGTTGCACAAAAGCTCTAATTGAGACATCAATTTCATGATTCTCTTCTTTGAAGTTATTGAACAACTCTATTTGAGTGGTGTCCAAGAAATGTTTTTCATGTTATTCGTACTCAAAGAAATGTTAAGTTGACATATCAAATGTGAAAGAAAAAATTCCAAAAAATAAGTAATAGAAAGCTAATAAAATTTATAACAATTTTTATTTTTATCGTAAAATGAAATTCTAAACAGAATAATAGTTTTTTCTTGTAGAAAGTTGAAGAACAAAAAAAAAATGATATTTTTTTCTCAAAAAAGGGCAAAAAGTGTAACCAAAATTCACCTTTTCACCCTAAATGGGAATTTTTTTGGGTTGTGGAAGCTCAAAATGGAAGCCTTGTTGGTCGACAAATATCAATGGATTTCTTTGGATCTAGGTATAATACTGAGAGGGATGTCAATAGAAGACTAGATGAAGTTGGATCGGAAGGCAAAGAGCATAGTATGATTGTGTCTCTTAGAATCAATATTATTGAATGTGTCATAGGAAGATACAAAAAATTCTTTGTGGAACAAGTTAGGGGCTGTGTAATAGTTTATGTTCCTCATGAACAAATTGTTCCTATGGAAAAAATATGTATAATATGAGAATGAAGTATGGAGACATAGTGTGAGAGCATTTGAATTCCTTGAATACTATGGTGAGTCAACTCTTATGTGTTGATATGCATATTTTAGATGAGGACAAGTGCATTAGTTTGTTATTTTCTCTACCAGAATGTAACATACCCCTTACTAACCCTCAACCTCCCCTAATTGGGGGTATGCAAGGGAGTGTGAACCCCCTGCTTGAGGTTTGGGGAAGTACCTTAAAAGAAGTTTTTTGGGAAATATTTTTCATCCATTTTTTGGTGTTTTTCAACTCATTTTTTTATTAAAGGATAATTTGTGGCGCATGGTGTGTTTTCCCATGGTTTTGTAGTTTTGGTTACAGAACTATGGTTTGACTGGAATTTCATCTTCCACATGATATATATTATATTGTAATATACTATACATAAATATAATTAAAACAGAAACTTGTTGATTTTCCTGGGGTTTGAGTTTCCATAATAAAATATCTGTATAGATTTGTGTGTGTGCCATTGTATATTTTATGTTTTTATTAAGAATATATTTGCAACAAATAATTGTAAAGGGTTAAAACTTACATTTGGTATTAGAGTAGTTTTGGTTTCAAGGGGGTGCATTTGTGGCTCAATGATTTTCCTTGGGCTTGTGGTAGACCTTGTTATAGTGGGACATATGTGGGAGCAATTCTTGTGGTAAAAAGAAATGGAAAGTAGTTCGAAAATAGAGATTGATAAATTTAATGGGAAAATTCTTGTGTTGTGGAAGCTAAAAATGGAAGACTTTTTGGTGGAAAAATATCAATGGATTGCTCTGGATCTAGGTATAACACTCACACGAATGTACACAGAAGAATGGATGAAGTTGGATTATAAGGAAAAAAGCACAATATGATTTTTCTCTCAAATTCAGTATTACTGAATGTGTCAGGGGAAGCTACAACAAAGTCTTTGTGAGATAATTTGGGGGTTGTGTAATAGTCTAAGTTCCTAGTGAAAAAATTGTTCCTATGGAAAAAGATGTATAATCTGAGGATGAAATATGGAGACTTAGTGACAGATCATTTTAATGCCTTCAATACTATGGTGAGTCAACTCTTATGTGTTGATATTAAGATTTTAGATGAGGATAAGTCCATTAGTATGTTATTTTATCTACTAGAATGTAACATACCTTTTACTAACCCGGCCAAGGGTAGAAGGAGGCAATAACTATAATGACTTGACTCCCATTGTCATGTTATGGAAATGGGGTATAATTTTCTTTTAAATTTCTCAAAACTTATAATCGATGAAATTTTTGCGTTTGTCTTATCGAGGCCTTTCCAATGATATAATTTTTTCTCCTATCTAAATCTTGGATCAAAAGATATAGGTGTTCTAAGATTGGCCTATCAGAGAATGCCACACTATTTAACCTGCCACATTACACCCATGTGGTTGTCCTGGTCATACACTACGATGGGTAAGTGATAGTTTCTAACCATCTCATACCAAGTCATGTATAACCCATTTCCATGGTCCGCACAATCCAACCCATAACAACTTGTAGCATACACGGTATACGTAAGTGTGGGCCCTGCATAGCCACATCACCTCGAGAATAAAACAATAGCAATAATTAACTCTATCCCCCATTGAAACTACTGAGAATATCCTTCTAGGGTTATGTATCGATATGCACCTTACGATAACGCATCAACACCCCCCCCCCTCCCCCCCTTGAATTATACATCAGAACATAATTCCCCGCAGAACATGTCCCAAGTAAATGGGTCCCACATGACAAGTTACCCTGGGACATAAATCTCGGGTGTTCAACTATGAGCTTCATCCAAAATCTTTACGATTTGGGGCTTAAAGTGACATCACTGGTCCTAAACGTCGGGGTAAGATCATCCCTTGTCACATCATCCACGTTGTGTGCCACGCAATTTTGGATCCCACCATAGAGGTATCCCATATTATTTAACTAGGGGTGTTCCATTTTTCATTTTATGTTGGTAATTCAACTGCACCCACTCCCACATCATCTCAGGGATTATATCCTGATATTTCCATTGTGCTCAATCAAAACCTCTTAGGCCATCCAATGTCCAGGTCACTCACCCATCAATTGCCCATATTTATCTTGTCTAGAAGTGCTTGATCACCACACTTGATCATAGGGGAAAATGGGTTTATGCCAATTATGTTTGAATTTCAGTGGTCCTATCTTAAGGACTCCAACCCCACACTTGGAAATTGTAAATGCATGTATAAGGGTCTTTGCCTAGGCCTCTAATACATAGTCTATAAATGTACAAGGGTATATGCATACTTTTCTGGGCTACTCCCTTAGAGCTTCTCAAGGCCTCAGCCTAGCTTACAAATAGATATATATTTAGATCTGTATCTATGTATTGAAAACATTATCCTTCCAAAGCTTATAAATAAACACTAGCCAAACGTACAAGCTAGTTATGCAGATCATTAAAACAAGTAAGGAGCATTTTAACATAAAGGAGTTTCTAATCCTTCATGCTCAGATAACTAGATTAAATTCAAGCTTAGAGTAAACAAAAGAATTGATTCATTCGTTCAAAAACGCAACAAAATGATAAATATTATAGAGATCTACACATCTTTCAATACACAGGATATTTAGATCAATTTATAGGCTCATGATGGATACATGAATAAACCATTCCTAAGAATATATTCTAGGCATATGTAATACATTTCCATGCCGGATAGATCTCCCTTGTCATTAACTTGGGTAAAATAACATCTTGATGCCAACATATAATAATCAATATGTAAAAACATAATAAATCGTAAATATATCATTTCTCCAAGGATGAACAACTCCTCATCCATGGAAAATAGCTTTTCATTATACATGAATTCATTTCCTCGACATTTGAATGTATTAAAACAACACATTGAACCAATATCATCACAGGAAGTAAAACCAAAATAGTAAACATATGCATTACATTTGGAGTGCAAGATCTTGAGAATACTTATCTTATTAAAATGTGCTCGACAACTAATATTGAGACTTCAACTCTCCGTCCAACCATAGAAAATTTGTAGCCAAGTCTTTCTTGCAGCTATCTCCCCTGAGCCATACTACAAAGGTTAAGATAGAGTGCTTTCAGAGGAGTTTTAAACTGATAGTATTGGATTAAAAAAGGTGTCTCGAGGTTGCATTGCGTCCACCCAACAGCTATCAAAATCAAATAACCATTATGAACCACTTCATCTCATACCTTCGTCATCCACTAAGTGGGTAAAACCAATATCCTCAGCTGAAAAACGGTGTCGCAAGGCCACACTGCCGTCACCCACCAATTATTTAATAGCTACAGACAAGGCATGGAACATAATATTTTATGCAGAGGGACTTGAATGTCAAAATCCCAAATTCTCTAGGGATTTGGACACAAAGGATATCAATTCAAATTTGGAGAGAGAGACAGACATAGTTAATAAAATGGAGGATTTATCAGCTATATTACTTTTAAAGGAATAAGAGTGCACATTTTAGCATCTTAGTGGAATCTTCCACCTATTTTCTCAACCCAAATCCCTTGGAACTACCATAAGGTGTTATCAGCTCACTTGCCCTAGGTGCCTCCACCTCTCTAAGGTTAGAAACCAACATAGCCTCTAGTGGATTTATCCCTATAGGGAAAAACCATTGCTTGTTGATTATTAGTCAACAAGCCTCATGGGTTTCTAGTTGGCTATCATAAAATATTCTCTTCTTCCTGAATTCTCTCAGTCCTCATATGTTTTATTGCCCTCTCAGCAATTCAACTTGCTCATCAAGAGCCTCTCAACCTACCCTTTTTTTGTGTTCCCTTCTCTGAATGTGCGCATGAATCATGTATAATTTCACAAACCTTCTTGTAATACTTTCTCTATTATGTAGGAGCCTCTCAACCCCATTTCTCTATTCAGTAGGAGCCTCTCGGCCTCCTTTTCTCCTCCTCCACTGGAGCCTCCTCATCACAAGGTTTTCCCTTCTCTATGCATATGTAGTCTCCACTTCAGTGCATGAGAGAATATCCTTCCAAAATTTTCTCCTCCTCTTAGCCATGACGATTCTTCCATTCTTGAGTGGTCTACGCAGACCATCTGCTTGATAGCATAACCTATACTTCTATTTTTTTTTCTTTATTTGATTGTAATTTTTGCACAAAGAGAAGATGGTGAGGTCCTTATTTTGTATCTAAACTAATACAAATTTAGCTCATTCCCAACCACTCATTCAAACCATGACTCTTATTTCAAGAAACCCCTTCCTCAACCAATCTCCCTCCTCAAGCAATGGAATATGTGTCCCTCTCTCAACCATTTTAATTTATAATTACACAAGTACAAGAAAAAAGTTTTATAAGGGGAATTAACCCATAGGGGATGTCACAATCCCCAGCCCCTTAGAGGAACACCATCCTCAATGTATTATGATTGAATAAAAAGTAAAAACATGCCTGATCTAAGGAAAAAAATATTTGGAGCTTTCTATTTACATCTTGATCACAATTGCAGTTCACATATATAATTGCTTGCCAAAAAACTAAATAAACATGAAAAATATCCTTCAATCAAACACTTTTTGTGGCTCCTTTGTAGTCTTCATGGTGATTTTTCTGCACACTCTAATATCTTCAAGTTGTTTCAGTACTCTTTTCAATCAACTTTATTCACCCAGACAGGGAAATTCCCATGCTTTCCTATTAACATGCCTTACAATCTCTCACGGTATTCATCATAAATAATTTGTGAAAATTTAAATTATACCTCTTGTATTTTCCTTTGAATGGGTGGTAACCCATTCACACACATTTCTTTAACACATCCCATTTGTCATGTCCCCTCAATATATATTCATTGTTACACCACATTGGCCACAAATTGATGATTAACAAGCACATTTTTCAGGTGTTCTCAACAACTCATCATAGTTACATCATACTGGCTATAAATTAGCACAAAGGTTCACAAAAATCACAAAGAGTTTCATTTTATCCTTGGAGAGATATATAGTTAGTAGTGAGGAGGTTTTATTAGCTGTGTTACTCCTAGAGGAATAAGGTTGCACTTTCTAAAACCTTCTCAATGGAACTTCCAACTATGCTCTTATCCCAACCCTGTGAAAGTACAAACAAGTGTTATCATCCCACTAATCCCTGATGATTCGACCTCCCAGAATTTGTCAACCAACATGGTCTCTAGTTGATTTATAAACCTATAAGGCACAACTGCTAATCAATGATTATCAACCAACAAGCCTCTTAGGTTTCTATGTTGGGCTATCATCTGAGCTTGCCCTGTGATTGTCCGTCAACAAGCCTCATGGATTTCTTAGTTTTTCTATCATAAAATTTCCTCTCTGATTATCAACCAACATGCCTCATGGGTTTCTCAGTTATGCTATAATTAGATTTATGCTCTGTGATTATCAACCAAAAAGCCTCATGGGTTTATTAACTATGCTATCATCAAATATTTTCTACTCCACTGAACTCTCATAAAGAATTAACAAAATTATTAGTGGAGTACATTCCCAATCTTGCAATCAGGGATTCTAACTATTAATTAATGTAGCCATTGGCACAACCATCTACATTTTCTTGTCATTTGCATGACACAACATGAGCATATAAAAATAATATTCTTATGAAATTAAAATCATCAGGCAATTAGGTATTTCCCTACCCCACCAATTCCTTTTTCAAACCAGAGTCTCATTGGAAAGCTTATTATGTCATCCCATCTAGCCATTTTCATTTGCATAAATTAATTATTTTTTATTCAATCATTCTTCCTCAAGAATGATTCCTAATAAGAGCCTGCATACGTAATTAGAGTCAAGTTTAAGAGAACTTCCTTTTGATCATTTTCATGATTGTCTCATCCCTTTCCATTATGTCATGGACCAAACCAACCCACTTGGATGTCATACCACTATCCACTTAGTCATGCACATATCATACATTAATATATGTAAAATAAAACCAAAGTTTTAGAGAAATTCAAGTATTTTTTTTGTTGTTTACACAAATAGTTTCCACCCTATACATAATTTTGTTTTCAACTCTATCTCATATTTAGGAGTGGTGCAAAAATATAAAAAATAGATGGCCTTTCCCAACTTGTTACCGAATATCAACCTTTCCCATTTTTGTTCATGTTCTTCATTTTTGTGTAGGGACTCCTTGGCTCTCTTACCAGATCCATGTGGATTTTTCTAGCACATTCAACCGGCATTCCCAAGGCCCCCAAAGCATGAAAAAGAAAGAAAAAATCCAAATTAAAATAGGGAAAATTCACTAATTTGTGTATGCAAATCATCAGAAAAATGTTGGTCCATTCACCCATTGACATCAATGAAAAATTATTCCAACAAGTTTTATTGACTGTGTTTTTTCATGCATTACATTAAAAAGAGTTCATGCATGTGCATAAGAAGTGTTATGTGGGATGGATATGTGTGGAAGAGGTGAGAAAAGGGGGAATGTGTGTAGAGTGTGAAAATGGGGATGTGTGTGATAGGATAAGACCTATGTTGTAATTTTTTTTATAAAGAAAATAAATTATCTAGTTTATATCTTATCAATTTGAATTTGGAAATATAATTTTCCTTCCTGTAATCCAATTTAAATCCAAATTTGAATTCAACCATGCTTCCTATGGTCAATATGAGTCCAAATTTTAATTGAAATGTTTGTTTTGACCGAAGATTCCAACGCTAACATCAAGAATTTTACTCACTTAGTGCAAAGTGAAAGTTGCTATATTGTGAAAAAGTGATATATTTGAACGAAATTTAATTTTAAGTAGGGGAATACTTGAGTCATAAAAATTGATATAAAGAAAATAAATTATGTAGTTTATTTTTAGAAAAGATCCAAGTGTAGAAGCAATTGTGTGGAACAACAAGTCAAAGGAGTTGGGGATGTGCAAGAGAACATATGTGTAGAGGGTGTGTGGTAACGATGTTTAGATTGTATGTGTTCCTTATATATATATAACTTAAAAAGAAGAGTATTTTTTATGATTAAATATGAAAAAAATAATAAGTCATTTATTAAAGTTTGGGGCATGAAAAATCTATTCTAAACATTACATTCTTAAGAAATAATTTTAGATTAGTTCATTGAACATCGAATCTCTCTCATCTTCTTGAAATTTATCCTAAGTATGGCCTTGATATGATGCCAAATAAGATCTGAAAATCATTAATTGGATAGAAAAACATGTCTTATTATTTCATAAGAGGAGAAAAAATATTCACTTGAATATAAAAGAAAAGATTTGGTTAAAAAAGGAAAGATTTCATTGGTTTTCATATTGAACCAATAGGGACTGAAATAAAAAAAAAACATGAAAACTTCATCTGACAATGAAACAAAAAAATCTCCAGTAACTGTTGATTGTTGGATAATTTTACATGTTGATTCTTGGGAAATTTTCTAGGATCTCAACACCATGGTTTCTTCATGTTATTTCATTTCAATCTTGAGAATCCCATTCCCAACATGAATGGATTCAAGATCGTAAATTCTAATAAATTGGACATGTTTCATGAAAGGGAGTAATGGGAGAAAAAAATGTTGAAATACATGATCCTCTGCTTAGTCTTCTCCTCTTGGGAGGATCCTGTGAATTTTTTTTCTACCTAGATGGTGTTATTAATGTAGTTAATTATTTCCTATTACTTATTTATAACAAATTAATTATTCTACTAGAAGTAATGAATAATAACATGAAAAACACCATTCAAAAAACACAAATTGTAGAGAAATATACAAGAAAACAATCACAAAATTTACACAATTATTTTTGTAAATGAATCCTTGGAAACAACCTAATGTGGGGAAAACTAGTTTTTAGATCTTAGGGTTTATATTATTATCTTAAGTAAAAGATGTTATTGAGAAATTACAACTACTTTCGTAACACTGGAAAATCCAAAACAATATTTTATCTTCACTTCTTCTAATCAAATAAACTAAATAAAACCCCATGGATTCCTCTTCTAGAATTTTCACTGCCTCCAACAACTCACACTTGTAAACTAACAAATCACATTTTTGACAATTTGCAATATCTCTTGAAAAATTTGCACTGCCCTTTAGAAAATCCATCTTTCTCCTACAAAACTTAATCAACCCTCTTGGTGATTCACACCTCCTTTAGAAAACTTGCATTGGCCTTTGGAAGACTCCCACTGCCTCCCGAAACTAACCTCGACCTCTACTCCTATGAATTTACTGAGCATCTCATCCTACTCCTAAGGCTCACAACCTCACCAAAAAAAATGCGGCCTCCTACAAAAGATAATTGATAGCAAAACCTACAGAAAATATTTCCTTAATCACTATTTCTAAAACCCTCTTGGTGTCTCACTGGAAATAACCCATTCGATGTGTTTCCGAAGCTTCCCATCAATTCCCTTTATCATATATCATTCATAAATGAATAATCTCAACTATAAGTTCACTTGATCAAATCGATGGCTAAGATCATCTTAGAAAATTTATACAAGCTTGTAGAGATAAATAAATCTTCTCCCATCTAATGTCCATTAATTTTCCTCTTTCCCTAAGTTTAGACTTAGAAAATATTTTAAAAATCACTAATTAACATAATTAAGATATTTTCCCTCATTGAAACGTAGGAAAAATTACATCGGCTAGGACATAATTAAATCCTTTGTGTTTCTAGCCTCAATGACACCTCTCAAGGCTAGAACACTTGTTTGAGCTACAATATTAAACAATTCCCTTATTTTAATACATCTCACAAATGCTGGTGCCTTATATTCCTCCTTCCAAAATTATTTTATCATGAATTCTACCATGAAAAAATATGCAAAACTTTTTTCCACGAAATAATATTACAACTTGCATATCTTCTTTATCTTCAACATTTTTTCTTCATCTTTTTGTTTAAGTTCATCCCACCTTTATTCATTAATACTACCAATTAAAGCAAATTAAGGAGGAAACTATGGCGCTATTATAATATTATGTATTACATGTACATTCAATAAGAGACTACATCTTGTCAAAAACAAAAGAATATACACATGCACTTAATTAGTAAGAATATATATGTTTGGGGAAGATATCCAAGTGAGTTTTTATTCCTTGTTCATGAGAATTTGTATATAGGATAAATGGTTTAAGTGGTTATACCCCCTTCCAAATAATCTTTCATTATAACTACTTTATTTATCTATGATTTACATTCATTTTTACTCTACATTGATGATGCTAATGAGCCTAAGAGGCTTCTAAACAAGGGCCAATTCTCGTGTGTTGTTCTCCATCAAGGAATTGTATTCTTTCTTCATTGCTACCTCCAAGAAATGGTTCCCTTTATCCTATATGTAAGTTTGAGTATCTAATATGAGCATCATATAACAATGAATATGTAATATACACTTTTTGGCTACAAAATATTATGTAAGTTCCTCAAATTATGATCTGGTTCTCCATGGATCATAGAATTGCTCACTATTTCACCACTTTCTTAAAGTGTCTATTTTACCCATCATGGTTTATGTTATGAATATACAATATCATTTTTTTTTATTAGAAACATTATATTTTATATGTGGTCAACAATATAATATGAATAATTCCCTTTGTAAGATATGAATAGAAGTGGTGGAATTAGAAAATGAAACTACTCTTGAGGCAGTTGTAAGGGACCTTCTTCAAACTTGAAATTCCATAATATGAACAAAGAATCTATAATAAATATAATCATTTGTATCAATTCACTCCATTTGGATATCCCAAAAATATACACTCCTTGCTTGAGGTTCCATATCCTTTCTTCTATTAAAAGGGATCATACCCCATGCACAAGAACCAATTTTTTAAAAATGGGTAACATTTGATTTCTTCCTTGCCAAATTTTCTTAAGGAGAGATTCCCTTTAGTAATTTTTAAGGAATTATATTCTAAATATGTGTTGTGTAATTGATAGCTTCAACCCATAGCTTAGGAAGACATGATCTAGCTGACAACATAATATTTCCTAGATTCTCTATTAATAAGCTATTTTCTCTCTTCTAGTCCATTTTGTTATTTAGTGTATGGTAAACGGGGTCTCCACTTATTCAACTTGTGTCATAGAAATTATGTTCATGTTATATTCAATAATACCCCTACTTTCATTAGATAATATTGATAAAACCTTCCAAAATCCTTTTGTTGAACCCCTTCCCAATACATATTTCTAATAAAATAACCCCTATTTTCCATACACCCACCCACAGACACGCACACACATAGATACACATACATATACATACATTTTACTGAATACACTTTCTATAGCCCCCAATACTTAAATCCTCCCCACCACACCTCCCCCCACCCCCCACCCTAATACCTATAATATATTTATTTTATTTTTCACAATTTAAAGACATTTTATGCCTAGCCACTTGGTGAATGTTACTTTAAACAGGTTGAAGATTATAAAATGAGGATAGCAGGTTGTTGTCATTGAATTACATAATATAACACGTAAGCGATATTTTAAACATCTGTTGTACTTTTGGAATTAAATGTCTCTCTCTCTCTCTCTCTCTCTCTCTCTCTCTCTCTCTCTCTATATATATATATATATATATATATATATATATATATATATATATATAAATGCTTTAGAAAAAAAATCTATGTAAATATTTAACAATCATCGATGAATTTTAGTACATAATTTGATTTTCTCATTGATGGGTAAGGGAAAGGACTTACACAATGAAGAAACTGTAAAAGTACAATAGCTCTTCATGATTTTCCTATGTCAAACTCCACCTTTGAATCCTTTCGAAGAATGAAACATTGGAAAATTCCATCTATGTATTTAATGTTAGATAGGTCTTGAACCATTCCTTATTTAAATAGTTATTCCAAATATCGATAGTTTAGGTGGCCAAGCCTCTCATTTCCCAACCTACTATCCTCAGTGCTTGAGTAAAAAGAGGGAAAAATATAATTTTCAAATGAAGTGTAAGAAATAATCTAACCTATAATGATGATCAACCTTTCCAAATACTATCTTGGAATGATATACTATGTTGGAAACACCAACGCATCTAGAGTGAACTCATGTCATTTCACAAAACCTAATTTTGTAATATAGTACATGGAGAGAAGAGTTATAGAAATCTTAGGTACATGAAGCACATTACGAAATCTCCTATATTTTAGGTAAACTCTTCCATATCCATTGACCTCAATAGGGGAATCATCCCCCATAAACATATGTGGTTCATCACATGTCTCGAAGTGTGAGAAAGTATGATATGAATAAGCGATGAGTGGCTTTTGAATCAAGAATCCAAGCTTTAAAGTAATTTAGAAAAATTAAGGCATGACCATTACCTTTACCCCCAAATTCTTATTAACATTATTAAAATGTAGTCCTCAATATTATATTGATGAAGGGCTTGCATTGTGAAGTGAAATGTATTCTTTATGCATGTTCTCTTCGGATGGAATTCTTTGTTGGAAGAAGTAGACTTAGTCCTCTTCTTCTTGGACATTCTTCCCTTGGAATTCAAACTCTCCTCAATAACATTTTTCTTTCCTTCCTTCTTGCATTCTATCTCCTCTTTACCTTTGTTTTTATGTTTATTCTTCTTATTTTCTTATGCTACAAGCACATGGGACATTGATTACTTTATTTTCTTATTTTTCTCTTGAATCAAATATTTTATAAAGCTATCTCAAGATGGAATCTTCCAGTTTTTACCCATGTAAATTTTATCATTATGGAAAGAATAAAAAAATAAAAAATATTCATGAACTAGCATTGAAAGAATCAAATGTTATCCTTTTCAATTAATTCGACAAGTTTTTACGTGTTGAAGTAGAGTATTGAACCAACACAGAAGTATTAGAGTGTATAAAATTTTCTTGGGATTAATAGTATAAGCTGATAATTCTCTATCTAATGTCCTCTCAACTCATCTAGCCTACCAAACAAAGCTTCCAACTTAGTCCATACCTCAATGTGAGAATTACAAACATTAATGTGAAAGTGGAGGTCAGGGGCAATTGACAAGCACATGATCCCATAGGATTCATCCATGTTGCTGAAGTACTTTGACTTATTTACATTTGAATTGGGTTATACTTTAGTTTCCCTAGTGATCCTATGGAGTTCACTACTACCTAGTAGTAGTAGGACCTTTAGCCTCCACTCAAAGTAATTTAATGGAGTAAGAAACACATTGATTTCATGTTGATCCATTCTCTTTGGGTTGTTAAACATTGTAAGGCATGCGATGATATTTTAATATTCCTCACAACACTCTAATGTTATAATTTCATATTAGATTATGAGAAAAAACACAAGATGTGTTGTGTAAAATATACTACAGTAGCAATTACATAACAAAAAATAAAAGAGAATGAAATTGCACAAAAAAAGAAGAAGCCTAAGTAGCTAAAGGGACCAATTCAAATTACTCATAAACTCTTTTATGTATGATTTCTTGACATGAATACACTTACATCAAGATGGAACCAATGCACACTATGTTGAGGTTGCATAATTCCTACACCCTAGAAAATAGAAAAAAACTTTCCTTGATTGGCTAGTAAGCTAATTAGCGTAGAAGACCCTAAATAGAGTTAGATACTAAAATAGGGATTACTAAATATAAGTGGAGTAAAAAATAAAGTGGAATGGAAGTGTAGAAAACCTCATGCAATTCCTAACTCATAAATAGTGAGAAAACTTCAAGAATATGTATAAGAGTCAAAGGATGAGGTTGGTAGCTTATTGGGTAAGGCTGTGCATAAGGTAGTCTCCCAAAATAAGAGATTTAATTTGAATTATTAGTCAGGGACCAGTTGAATAAGGTGATGCAGAATAATCGGAGAGAAAATCACCAATTCTCTACCCTGTCATTTCCACATATCATTCTAGGTGGCACCACTAGCTAAAAATAGACTTACTAAAAATAGGAAATGCTAAAAATAATAGATGATCCCTAATGACAGGGAATGACTACTAGACAAATAAAAATGGTCATATATGGACATAATTATGTATGGATGAAGTGCTATGTGTGCAATTATCCCAATAATATTTACAACCATATTTATGATATGTGAGAATGCCTCCATATATTACCACATTACCTTATGTCAATGGTTATTTCCATAGTATCTTTGAAAAAATTCTCAAGTATTCCATGCATATAATATCACATTATACTTTAACCACTTCATATTAATGAAAACATAAGATGAACCATAACAAACAAACTAAAATATTTAAACACAAAAATTATCATTAATAAATCAAATAATACATTAAATCAAGTCACAATCACACCAAATAGAAAGAATCAATGTTAGTTAAAGAAATTACATATCCCAATAATTATTGGAATTTGATGATTAAAATCATCATAAACATTGTCATTCAATTGCACTACACATAGAAAAAAGAATTAGGAAACCCAATCACTGAGCTATATCACTAGTTATATCACTGGTTACATGGGTTGTATTT